>JAQQSQ010002138.1:0-11308 GCA_028627145.1 Eidolon dupreanum | reverse complement strand
CTGCTGATGGGGACAGGTTTCGTTTTTGGGAATATGTACCATTGTAAAATTGATTGTGCTAAGTTTGTGTAACTTTGTGAATATACGAAAAATCATTGAATTATATGCTTCAAAGGGGTGAATTGTATGATAAATGATTCATATCCCAACAAGGCTATTGTATAAATACAAACAAAACCAAATAGATCCACAATGTTTATGGTTTCTAGACTCAGTCTGAATTCTCCAAACACTCTCAATACTGCAGTACTGAACATTAGATCAAAAGCTGTAATGTTGTTCTGACTTTTGTGCTACATAACTGGACAACATAGTGACTCTTATCTTTCATGTTTCTCTAAGCAATCTCAATATTTCTTTCATTTATATATTTACAGCAACCTTGCATTACTATTATGATTTCATAATCTGGCATATATGGATACACTTGGAATATTTATTAATTAATTATGACCATGTGACAACCATGGCATACACTGCCATATTCACATAACCAGGCTTTCTTTGTCCTAGATTGTAAAGATATTTTTTGAAGGACAGGAAGTGAGAGTTGGTGTGCTGTCTATTTGAGTTTCATCCACAGGTCTAATTTTGCATTTATCTTTACTGCTGAATACTTTTGTTTCACTTGTTGTTAAGAAAATGAGAAGTTTTTGTTCAGCATGATTTTGAGAGTCATTCCATATAATATCTTTCAATAAATATTAATTAACACATTGACCCAACAGTTATAATTAAGTGCTTAGTCTCTGCCAAATTCTGTGCTAAACAATGAATAATGCTACCTTAGGGAACTGCCTTCAAACATGAGAAAAACAAGATCCTAAAGAAAGTAAAAGGAATTTGAATCAGGGGGATTTTAGAACTATTCTTGAGAAAACCATTACAGTAAGAGTTTGAAAATCTCTAAGCGACTGAAAAAATTCAGTCTTTAGAGTATTGTGGTAGGAAGCCCTTCACTGAGCCTTGCCACAGGAGGGAGGTAGTAGATGTGAGATATTTATCCTTAGGCCTGAAACAAAAACCTTGAAAGATTGCTGACTGATGGATCCTGGTTCTCAGTAGAGGAGTTCATAGGTACAGTCACAAGAGGGGGCTGTGACACCAACAAAGCAAAGCTCCTTCCAGGGTGAGGAACAAGTTGTCATTGAGTTGTGAAAGTACTTACTTTCATCCTTTTGTCACCTTGTGCTTCAAATCTCATGTTGAGTGTGGGCTTCAAAGACATCAGTGAGCTCCTTCCCAAATGCAGAGCAAAAGCCAATCCCACGGTGGAAGAGAAGAGAGAAGTGATTAACAATTTAAATGTAAAAGACCAATTATTTGTTGCTCTATGAAGAAATAAGCTTAGTTCTTATAATAGAAAAAATGAATAATTTTTATTTTATTCTATTCCATTTTGTTAATAACAACTACTTTTGAGAATAACCAGGGAAATTCTTTATGGTCATCTCCACCTCTCCTGTCAAATGTCTTCATTTCATTTCCCTTTCCAAATCTTCTCTTCCCCTATCATCCTTCTCTTCTTTTCTCTTTAGTGTCCTCAAAGCATATGACCTCTCGACATGGGTATGGAGATGAGAAAATATGTGTTGAAGAGGGTCTCTAGTTGAATAGGAATAAGTACCATTCAAATCACTGGTTCCTGTATCAAGATTAGAGGCATCCAACAATGTCCGTCAGAAAGATGCTTAGGACTTCATTCCCGGAGCCTGTTTGGGAGTCCCGAGGACCAGGCCACCTGGCTCTTAGACTGGATTCTACTTTTATCTTTTTCTATCGAACTAAGCATAGTAGTTTTATACAACTATAAAGCTTTTTTTGTCATATATGCTGCAAATATTTTCTTGCACAGTGTCAATAAGTTTTTAACTGGTGTTTTTTGTTTTGTCTTTTTTGGGGGTGGGGGTTACTAGCAGGAAGTTTCAAACTTTGAAAGTTAAATTTTATATTACCGTTTCTGAGATTTTCTTGCTCTGGCTAGGAATATGGATAGTATTCTCTTTTCTCCTTACAGCCTATGGATCAACATAGAGTTCTTGGATAAAGGATATTTTATACCAGCTCAGTGTTGGGTTTTGCCATGTACCACAAATAAGGGATGGTTAATCTCCTTGTAGATAATTTTACTTATTCAGGCTCACTTAGACATAGACTATTAAAGCTTGAACCTTTAAAGTGACCTCATTGTCAACCCTCTGAATTAGGGCTAGACATTGGGAAAACTTCTTTACCCTCTTTGTTAATTGATGTTCCATCCTCGGAGTGGGAGTAGACCCAACCTAGAGACTGCTCTGCTTGCCTGGGGAACACCCACTGAGAGCTTCCTTGTTGAGGCTGTGCTGGTGGCTGCTGTGTTGTCGCTGGGACCTCCCTAAATAAAGGATTAGGCACAGATCCTGAGCTCTGAGGCCTGGTACACCAGGTTGTACTTGAACTATGAGATCAGTGGCAGGAATAACTATTCTCCTAACTTTGGGTAAGTGATCTGGGTCTAAAACAAAGGGCAGGTATTTGCTACTTCTACTTCTTCCACTGTACTTTATCAAACAGGTGGAAAGAATTAGCATCTATATGTTCTTGAGTGTCTACATGTTTCTATAGAGTATCTGAGCACCATTGTGGGAAGTTTGTCAGATGCGATATTCACAGAAGATCCACTGAGCCCCACAGCTCTCAGGCTGTAAGGAATTTGGAGTTCATTGAACCCAAGGGTCATGGGATGCAGTATTTATCTTTGGCCTTTTGGCTCTGGATAGTTGAGTGATAAATACTAGTAACAGTTCTGTTGTCCTGTGAAACACACCTGAAAATGCTTAAGTACACATACAGCCAGAGAAGAGAATTCCAAGATTATTTATGAACCTGATCTTAGATGCGCTCAGATTTGACATGCCAGAGCTAATATATTGTTTTTCAACCCCTCAGGTATCATGGGTGATGCTAAGTCCACACAGCCGGATGCAATGGAGAGTACTGAAAAAGAACCTGTGTTTCTACCCTGTAATCACTCTACAATCAGTGGAGATGAGTACATACACTGGTATCGACAAATTCCCGGCCAGAGTCCAGAGTATGTGATTCACGGTCTGAAAGGCAATGTGAGCCATGGAATGACGTCTCTGATCATTGCCAGAGACAGAAAGTCCAGTACCTTGATCCTGGCCAAGGTCACCCTGAGAGACTCTGCTGTCTACTACTGCATCTTAAGAGAGGCACAGTGAGACGGAGGGGGCTGCACCTGTAAAATATCTCTCTGGGATGGGAGGAGGGCAACAACAGCATCTAAACAGGCCACTGCGCAAAAACGAGCAGACGCCCAGCAGAAGAAGAAAAGTAAAGGATACAGAAAGTGAAAAGAAGTAAGGAGAAGATGGTGAGGAAATCAAGAGGTGAAGAATGAAAGGTGAAGAAAGATGAGGAAGAAGCACTTACATTTTCGAAGGGACTAAAAAGCTTTCAAGGAAACCACAATGAAGGGAAGTAAGTGAATGTGCCATGGTTGTTTGTTTTAATCAAATGTTGCTTTTTATGTAGATCTCACTAAAACAGGTGAGAACAATCATTTGGTTGTCCCCAAGGCTTGCTTCCTTTGGACCCAGGGAAGTGTCTAGGCTCTGGATACTGCATCATATTAGTCCTTCCAACTGCTCAAAAATTGAAATGAATTTCAGAAACTGACTTATTTGTTTAGAAAAATTTGCAATTTTCTTTGTTGTTTATGTGTAGCAAACACACTTAGGATACAGATGATTTGGGGGAAGGAGTAAAAAGGGGCCAATATCTGGATGTTGATTTAATTTTTAAAACTCATGTTGTAATATTTCTATTATTACAAAATATTTGTTGCATTCTAAAATACAACAAAAATTATTTTCATGTAAAAGACTACAGATATTACATGAGTATATAGAGTAAACTTGTATATTGACTATGCTTGTATATTGATGAAATTAACTTGCTCATTTATTAATATTTAATATTTTTACCTATCTTAGCTATCATAACCTGAATCATAAATCAATATACATAATATATATATAACGCACTCATATATATACAGATGTGAATATATATGTAACGTAGGGAAGAAGCAAGAGAATTAAAATGTTAATCAGGCCACATTCAGAGACTGCAATATGCTGATCAGCCCTGCACCCAGGCCAGGATGACACCTGTAGAACAAAGGAACATTTCTACTGGAATTGCTAACAGTCCGTTCCCCACAGCTGTGAAGGGGAAACAGGAACCAAGAGTCATTCCCTATGGGTGAAACCACGGGGAACCTGTGGATTAAAGGCTGGGAGCTGCCAGCAGGCCTTTCGCTCTACATATTCTTACCTTTTCATGCTACATACTCTTCCCTTTCCTCACTGTATGTCCGTATCAAAAGAAATGGACTAACATAGTCTTTCATACTATAACTTACAGGTTCTAAAGAATGACATATAAACCGAATTCCCTGAACACTCAGGATCCCTCTCAGTACCTTTACTCTGCCTCTCACTGTCTCTCTAGCTCTGCCTCTGAGAGGAGACCACACTCTGTGGCGTGTTTCCCCTTTTCTAACATACTTTCCTTTTGACTCTAACTTTGGCATATGTGTTGAATTCTTTCTACACTCTCCACCAAAGGACCCTCTTCTTCTCTCGGTAAATGGCTTGGTGTCTCCCCACCACCTCAGGGAAATTTGCCCCTTCCTACATCATATGTATGTTGGTATATATATATATATATATATATATATATATATATACACACACCTTATTTATAAAAATGAAATTTCGGGATCAAAAAATATGCCTATTTTATATTCTTATATATATTGAAAAGTTGCCTTCAAAATGTCTCTAAAGAATCTACACCACCAACAACAGGATATGGGAAACCTGTTTTCTTGTATCTTGGTCAACACTATTAGTAATCTTTTTTATATTTTAGATAACTCAAAAATATCTTGATTGTATTTTCATTTGCATTTTCCGGATTACTAGGGCACTTGTACAACTTGCCCCTTGTGTTGTCACTTTGATAGAGTGTCTTTTTCTTTGTTTATTATTAAAAGTTCTTTTAATAATACGAGTATTACTTTGCCTGTTGCATATATTGTACATACTTTCTCCAAATATGTTGTAGCTTTAAATTTGTTTATTCAACTGTTATCAGAAATATTTTTATTTTTATATTGTCATACATAAACCTTCTAGGGAAGACTCCCATTCCAAGTTGGTAAATCTAAATTCCTACATTTTCTGCCAATCAAAGACATTTATGCAATCAGCCTGAGAGAGGGATTTAGGAGCTCTTCAAGGGTTTAGATATTTGACAAGGTGAGACAGGACTCTTGATCAAAATGATAGTCTCCCACATTCTGCATTTTACCTGTAGAACTTTAGAAATTTAAAATTCAAAGAGTAACAGACTCATTGATTTAAAAAAATCTTAACTATTTCTTACACATTTAATTACATCACCATCACACATGCACACATAAATTCATATGTTGCATGTGTTGCAGTCTTGACTCCCAGTACTGCAGAATGTGACCCTTTTTTTGGAAAGAGTCTGTACAAGATAATCAAATTAAAACCAGATCATTATGGTGGACCCTAATTCAGTATGTCTTGGATCCTTATAAAAAGGGGATATTTGGAGACAGACAGAAGCACACACAGGAAAAATACCATGTGAACATGAAAGCAGAGATTAGAGTGATGGATCTACAAGCCTCAGAGAGAGGCCTGGAACAGATCCTTTTCTCAAACTCTCAAAAGGAGATAACCTATCTGACACCTTGTTTAGGGACTTCTAGCCTCCAGGACTGTGAGACACTTAGTTTCTGTTTTTTAAGCTACCCTGTTTGTGGGGCTTTGTTCCAGACACCCTAGCCAACTTCTGTACTGTTCTAATTCTTTTTATATGGGCATAATCTGAATAGGACCCTCCTACTTCCTCTCTATCACTTAACCCTGGTGTTCATCCACACCTCACTGTCAATGATAGTCTTCATTCTAAGTAACACATCAACTTTTGTTCCCATTAATCCTTTGTTTAAACTAAAGCCTGCTTAGGAAAATGTTCCTCTCAAAAGGTATAGTCATTTCTATATAAACGCAGATCGAGAAAATTTGTTGCTGGAAGATAAGCCTCATAAAGCATACTAAAGGAAGTACCTCAGGATGAAAGGAAATCATTTGAGACAATAATTTGAATGCTCATAAAGAAATATAGAACACAGTTAAAGGTAATTTTATAGGTAAATATAAAAGGAAATATAAATATATTTTTATTTTATACTCAATTGATTTAAAGAAAAACAATGCATTTCAATTTTATTATCAAGATTAGAGTCTATTAAGTATAATATATACAATAATAAGAGCACAAAGAGAGGAAGGGAATGGCACTATTCTGGAGAAAGGAAATGACACCAGACAGTAACTTAAATCCACAGGAAGAGCACAGAAAATTGTAAATATTTAGACTGATAGAAAACACTTTATGAGTATGTTTTTCTTTTTTCTCTTCTTAATTAAAAAAGACATAAGATTTTTTAAAGCAAAAATGATAACACACTATTGTTTGATTATTACATATAAACATAATCTATATAACAGTAATAGCCCAAAGGAAGAAAGAAAAAATTGAGCTACATTAGAACAAAGGTTTTGTATTTCACTGATATTAAGTTAGCATTAATCTGAAAGAGATTGTGATAATTTAAGATGTATGTTGTAGGAACTTCCAGTTTAAGATTCCACATGTAAGGAGCTTGGAAGTAATCACTCTGTCCTTGGCAACAAGCAAAAAGCTGAACAACTGAAAAATTACCAACTCTTCTTGACTCCATAAGAAAGAGATGTGATGACACAGGGCAAACCAATGCACTCAAGATTGGAAAAACAGGCAAATACATGGTATCACTGTTTACCGGAGCAGAGATTCATAAGGAAAAATCACCACAGGAACAAATGCCAGGGCAGAAAAACTCAAACTGTAATTGATAGATTGCTGGAGTCTCAGTGTGGACAAATCAGAGACTCAAAATCTCCAGGGAGACCTAGTAAATGGAGGCCCCATAATTTTGTGAAATGTACCTCCAGGAGCCCAACCAGTTTCTCCAAGAAAATTTCAGAGTAAAATCCCCTCCTGCTTTCAACAGGGGGAGGGGGAAGGAAACCATTTTAAAATAAGCAAGAGCACTCTGTTCTAACAAGGCCAGCCCTTAGGGGAAACAAGTGAACCAGAGCCGAACCACCTGGGATATTATCAGAGCCCAACCCCAAGGGAAGGGAAATAACCAACTCCAGCCCACCTAGATAGCCATCCTCTACAATCTAAGAGGAGAAAAAAAATGTAAATACACTTGTGAAGACCACAATCCAGAGCCATAGGATTATTTAAGATAGAGACCTGATCATAGGACTACAGAGTATTTCCTCTCCCCCTACACTTCACCAGTTCATTAATAAAGGTCTAGTAACAGTGGTTTCTTTTACCCAGTACATCATGTATGGCTATCAAGAAAAACTTACAAGTCATACCAAAAGGCAAAAAAACAAATTTAAAAAGAGCAAGCATCAGAACCAGACATGGCAGAGATGTTAGACTAGGAATTTAAAGCAACTATGATTAATATGCTAAGGGATTTAATGGATAAAGTAGAAAGCATGCAAGAACATACAGGCAGTGTTAGCAGAGACATGAAAATCCTAAGAAAGAACCAAAAAGGAATACTAGAGAAAAAACAACATCACTGTTTTAAGAATGAAGAATTACTTGAATGGCTTATTAGTAGACTGAGTATGGCTGAGGAAAGAATCTTTGAGCTGGAGGGTATAGCAAAAGAATTCTTGAAAATTGAAAAGCAAAGAGAAAAAAGAAGGAAAAAGAGGAAAAGAATATTCAATAACTGTGTGACAACTAGAAATGCCCGAAGTAGAAGAAAGGAACAACAAGAAAAAAACTATGCAATCGATGAGGCAAAAAAATAAAAAAATAAAAAAGGCAATCATATTTGAAAAGAAAAAGAAACTATTTTTATACAACATAATTGTCTATGTAGCAAATCCTATAAAATTTACAATTTTAAAAAGCTTCTATAAGTAATCAATGAGTTTGGCAAAGTTGCAAGATACAGGCTCAGAATACAAAATTGTACTGGTTTTATAGTTAACAATAAATAATTAGAATTAAAATTTAATATATATACAATTTATAATAGCATCAAATATGATATTTAGGGGTAAATTTGACTTAGATGTGCAAGACTTATACACTGAAAGATACAAAAAGTTTCTGAAATTTCAGATCTAAATAAATAGAAAGTTATTGTGTTTGTGGATTGGAAGACTTATATTAAGATGTTAATTCTTTCCAAATTGATCTATAAAGTCAATGTAATCCCAATAAAAACCCCAGCAGAAATTTTTGTAGATATTCACAAAAGAATTCTAAGGTCTGTATGAAAATCTAAAGCGATGATATGCAAAAGGAATAATGAGTTTGAGGAAATAAAACTACTGATATTGTTTTTATGAAGATATAGTAATTGAGAAACTATGGTATTCATGTAAATGTAGACAAATATAACATTGGAACAGAATAAAATGTTCAGAAATAGACCCACACATCTATGATCAGTTGATTTTCAACAAAAGTACCATAACAATTCAATGAGGATAGGATAATCTTTTCAAAAAACTACGCTTGAACAGCTAGATAACCATATTAAATAATATGAACCTTGCCCTTTAGTTCACACCATATAAAAAAATTAACTCTGAGTAGATGATAGACATAAATGAAAGGATTAATACTATATCCTTCTAGAATAAAACATTGAGGAAAATCTTACATGCCTTGGGTTTGGCAAAGATTTGTTAATTATGACACAAAGGATACAAGGCATAAGGTTTTAAAAATCAATATAAATTAAAAATAGAACTAGCATATGATCCAGTAATCCCACTTCTGGATATCTACTCAAAGGAATTGAAATCAGGATTTTGAAGATATCTGCATGTTCATCCTCACTGCAGCATTATTCATAATAGCCAAGATGTGAAAGCAACCTAAATGTTCATTGAAAGATGAATGGATAAAAAACATGTGGTGTTTAATACAGCAAAATATTATTCACCCTTTAAAAAAAAGGAAATCTTGCCATTTGTGACAACATGAATGAACCCGAAGGACATTATGCTAAGTGAAATAGGTCAGACACAGAAAAACAAATACTACATGATCCTCTTATATGAGGAATCTGAAATAGCCAAACTCATAGAGGAAGAATATAAAATGGGAGTTACTAGGGGCCAGAGGGAAGGGGAAATGGGGAGGTATTGGTCAAAGGGTACAAAGTTTCGGTTCTGCAACATGAACAAATCTTAGCGATCTACTTACTGTACAGCATACTGTGATAGTTAACGATATTATATTGTATACTTAAAAAATGCTAAGAAAGTTGATCTTATGTTAAGTGTTCTTGTCACAAAAATAAATAAATAAAAATTAAAAAATTAAGAGAGCAAGAAGAAACTTCTGGGGGTGATGAATATGCTTATGGCATTGATTGTGGTGATGGTTTCACAAGTGTATACTTTTCTACAAAGTCATCAAGTTTTATATATTAAATATGGACAGCTTTTTGTATGTTAATTATATCACAATAAGCTGTCTTTTTTCAAACAATACAATGGATTTTATAACATTAATGTTTGTTCTTTAAAACACACTGTTAGGAAAAGATTTTCTGCTACAGACCAGCAGAAAATCTTTGCAAAACATATATCTAACAAATAACCTTTACCCAGAATATAAAGAAACTTATTTAATAATAAGACAAACACTCAGTTTTTAAAAATGGGCCAAAAATTTGAACAAAGACTTCAAGGAAAACCTATGTATGGAAAATAAGCCCATGAAAAAATTCTCGACATCATTAATCATAAGGGAAATACAAATTAAAAACAAAAGATACTAAAATATACATACTAGACAGGCTAAAATAAAAATGACTGACCATACCAAGTATTGGCATGGTTCTGGAGCAATTGGAACTCCCTACACTGAGTTGGGAGTGGGATTGCTGGATCATATGGTATATGTAAATGGTACAATCACTCAGGAAACAGCTTCACTGTTTCTTAAAAAGTTAAACATGCACCTATCATAAAACTCAGTAATTCCACTCCTAGGTATTAACTCTAAAGAAATAAAAGTGTATGCCCATGCAAATACTTATAAATGAATGTTTGTAATAGCTTAGAAAATACTAGTTGGAAATAATTCAGAAGTTCATCAACAAGTAAATGAATAAATTGTGGTATAGCTACACAATGGAATACTACTCAGCAATGAAAAGGAACAAATTACTGATAAATGCAGCAACATGGATGAATCTCACAATAAATATGATGAAAGAAATCATACAAGAGAAAGTACATGCTCTATGATCCTACTTACATAAAACTCCAAAAAATGCAAAATAATCTATTGTAAGAGAAGGTAGATCTTCTAGAGCTAAGTAGGGGATGGAGGGAAGAGGTGGAAAGGTATACAGGAGGGATTAAAAAGGAGCACAAGAAATAGGGCCACAAGGGAACTTTGCAGATGGTGCATATGTTCATTACCTTGATTGTAATAATGATTTCACATTTGTGTGCTCATGTCAAAAATAAATTGTACATTTTAAATATATGTAGTTTACTATGTGTCAAGTATACCTTAGTAAAGCAGTTCTGTAAAAAACTGAAATTAAAAGCAGACAGAGCTAAATGTTGAGAAACAATTTCTCCACACAACAGAGTAGAATTTTTCACTTTCTCTTAATTAAAAAAGGAAAACTATTTCAAGCATTCAGGAGTAACAGGATATTTTCTTTATCTCATACTAAATAGCATACTTTGGTGCAATAAATAGATGTATCTCATATATAAATGAATTCTAGAAAAGTCACCCGTCATTCAACATTTCTCAGTCTGGTCAAAGGGTGGCAGTGTTTAAAAAGTATTTGAGTTAGGTTTGTGAGATGCTGAATTAACAGGAAACCAGGTCAGTCTCCTGAACCAATGAGAGTCCACTGAGCTAAAAATAATCTCAGCTAGGGAAGTGTATTCAAGAAAACCTGATTGGCTTTTCTGGGATTGGCTCCAAGGGATGGAGATTCTGCTTCAGGTACTCATAAGGATACTGGAGATGCAGACAGCCTATGAGTATGTAGGTAGTATAGGAGATTCAGGAGATGATGACACCTTCCTGAGGACAAGAACTGAGTCATATTGTGTCCTGGGAAGGCTCTTTTGAG
>JAQQSQ010000213.1:0-14980 GCA_028627145.1 Eidolon dupreanum | reverse complement strand
CAGTGTGGCAGAGCCGCGCCTCCCCGACAGCGGGAAAGCGCGGCCGACCCCGCACTCGCGTTCCCGCCCGAGGCTGCGCTGGGGCCCGGCGCGCTCTCGCAGGCCTGCTGTTTGCAACCCGTGCAGCCCGGGCATGCGCACGCGATGACAGTGGCGGTGGCGTGATCGATGGCGGAGGGGACGACGAACACCCCAGCGCACCATACAGAAAGGAGGAGCGGAAGGGGGCAGGACGCCAGCGCCGCGCGTGGAAGCGGGGGCGGCGTGGGAGGATGGCGAAGACGGTGAGAGGCGCACGGCGCCCAGCGCGGCGCCTTCCCAAACCCAGAGCGCAGGGAGGCGGAGGACTTTGTCCCTTCAAGACTGTGATCTGGACATCGGAGGTGGGCCACGTTAGCCGCTCGCCTCCAGGAGGCCAACTTGAAGGCTGGCTCTTGCCACCTGGCACTGGGAATCTATCAATTTGGCCTCTGAGGACGGACGTCTCGGCCGCATGAAAGGCCGCGTCGCCCACGGTGAGCGAGTTGGCAGGTCTGCACCAGCGCCGTCCCCGGATGCCCGGCCGGCCAGAAACGCTTCAGGGGAGCGGGCGGGCAGCTGCTCGCCCTGTGCTCTGCCCCCCAGGGGCCCCCAGGCCCTCTCGCCACCAGCCCCCGGCTCCCACAGGATCGTAGCATCACATCTGGAACCAGTCGACACTTAAGCCCTCTGGCGACCCAGAGATAAGCCGAGAAAAGAGTGTGCTGAGCTTACATTCCACAAAGAGTTGACTGGCGGTGCCCGCTGTGGGGCGGGGACTGGTCACAGCCATGCTCCCAGAGCTGGCTCCAACACTGTAGCTACCGTGGGTCACCCCGCAGGTAGCCACTGCTCCCGCTGAGGCCCCGCCCACCAGCCCAGCACACACGGCGGGGACGGACCACCCCACCGCCCCCGGCACTGCCCCCGGCCCCTCTCGACCCCTCTTCCTTCGAGGAGGCTCCGTGCAAAGGTGCCCACCGCCTCGCAGGGCGCTCTGCAAACCAGCATTAAAATGATGGCGGGGCCCAAGTCCCCTCCCCCAAGGCAGTGGGGCCTGGCTGGCACACTCGTACCGCTGAGAAGAACCACGTGGCAGGAGTGCCCGGTAAAGACAAAGAGCGCCTGCTCTAAGGCGACTGTCCACGTATCAGAGGACGCGGAAGCGGTGCGCGGCTCTGTCCCTAAGCGCCCCCGGCCTCCGGGGCGCCGCGCCCCGCGCCTTCATTCCCGTCTCGCCCTGCCCGCCCGCTGTGGAAACCGAGGCACAGGGAACGAAAGGGCCTTGTCGGCTACTACGTGGGGGCGGGGTGAGATGGAACCAGGTCCAGGCACACCTGAGACCTTGCTCCCCTTTGACTCCTGTGGAAATTAGAAAGCGGGGACCCATGTGAGAGGCAGCGGTTTGCCAAGGTCCGGTGGCAAGGGGAGGGCTTGATGGTGACTCGCCATTAAACTTATCGGCGCCGTTTCATCGGGTAGCAAATGAATGCAGAAAATCGGGGGGCCAGCCCCCCCCACCACTAGGGCGCAAACTGGGTGATTTGGGGCTACTTGATCCCTCCGTTCCAGTAATGCCTCCTAATTAAGATTCCAGAATAGCACAGCGCTGGGGTGCTTTGCGGGGGGCGGGGGGGGGGGCGGGGCCAGGGAATGGGGGCCCTCCGGGGCCTCAGTCAGGGCTTGGGCTCCCTCCTAATGAACGGCTCCCGTTGGGTCCGAAAGAAAAGACGTAGTCGGCCCAATGCAGGGCGTCCTGTGCAATTAATTACAAGGACCCACACAGACGCGCGGGTGACCCGCGACCCGCGGAGCAGCGTGAGGACGCCCTGCAGCGCCACGTGGTCCTCCGCTCCGGCCCTCTGCTCCCCGGGATGGGGCCAGAGCAAGACCCAAGCTCCGCACAGGAACGTAACCCACTTGGAACAGCCAGCGTGCGACTTGTCCGGTGCAGCTCATTTTGTTTTGGGCTTGTGTTTGTGTTTGTGTTTCTGGAAGGGGGTGTCTCACGCTCGTTTTTTTTTTTGCCCCAGTTATCCAGATGCAGATCGCAAAATAACCTTCCTTTGCTGATGGACTCTGGGGTGTCAGGAAGTCATTTCTTCCTTAACCACCAAGAATTTCCAACAGCGCGGACGTTGTCAGTCCCTTTTTGCCGGATGGTTAAGGAGGATGTACTTGGGGGCGGGGGATGTGGGGGGCACTGCCACACTTGTTCCTGTGGCCCTGAGCTCCTGAGCACGGAGGACGGTCCAGTTTCGGGGTGAGGGGGAGAGTCTAATGGCGACCACTAAAGGCTGTTTATCCACTCTTCCGTCCCTGGGCTTGGGGAGCTGTGTCTCATCTCTCAGGGAGCCTGCTGGACACGTGACACCTCAGCTTATTCAACTGCAGGGACCCCTAACAACAGGAGGTCAAGAGGAGGCTGGGGCTCCGCAGGGGGGGACTGCGGGGCGGCCTTCGCCTCAGGACACTGGGCCCCGGCAACCTGCCGCCGGCAGCGGCTCGTCCTTCCTTCCTTTTAAAAATCAACACCCGTCCCCAGATTTGCTCTTGGCAAACATCGCCTGACTACTGCTGTTTTCCCTGAAGTCAGTGAGGAGAGTTAGATAATGAGCTGGCATGCTCTTCTGAAATGTTTGCTGTGTTCCTTAGAGCAAGGGACATGCTGGTTCCTCGACTAACTTGGGGTTGCTAGATCTCTTCGACTCTTTGCTGGCGATCTCTGAAGCAAACGCATGGACTCGAGCATGAGTAAGCCGTGTCGGGGACTCAGGGCGACAGTCGTGGGGCGTCCTCCTCCCCGAGGAGCCGCGGCAGGTCTGACGGCAGAAACGTGTCTCGATTTTTCCCAACAGAAAGGGAAGGGAGACACGGGAGCATCAAGAGAATGCATCGTGGGACACCCCCCGATGTTTGGGGACAAAAGAGGAGACGGCCTTGACTTCTTCAGTTCAAGGAAACCAAACACAGGCCAGGACCACGGTGACAGTGGCGTACAGAATTAACCCAGGTGTTCACAGAAGATCTAAATGCAGGCTAATTTTTGTAATGGGGCTTACGTTTGAAAATTTCTGAGCCTCAGCCTGGCATATTTCACAGTCTTTTTTTTTTTTTTTTTTTTAATTAAAACTCAGGGCATCCAGTCGTGTGTAATTTCTGTGAGAACTATAATAAATGCATCCACATAAGCCCTAAATTCCCACTTTCGAAATGAATATCTGGGGTTAGAGTGACATTTATATAAATTCCACTCGGTATTTTGGTTGCATGTTTTCCCCACGGAGTTCAAAGGCATTTATAGACATTCTGATTAGTGCCTGTGATATCCTGGGGGGTGGCAAATTCTATTAGCTCAGTTTTACGATTGGGAATAGAAAATCTTACAGCAGCCAAATGGTTTGGCAAAAACCATATGGCGTGTCACTGATAATGCTTCGAGAAGAAAACAGGTTTTTTTTTTTTTTTTTCAGCATCTCTTCCCGCATTAGTCTTCTGTCCAACTTGCTTGCAGGATGTGTTTAAAAAAACATTAGCTGTGAGGTGATCCCTAGGGTCTCTACAGAATCTCGCCTGCCTTTTCAGCCCGCTGGGTGGGTGGTGCTCACCTGTGCAGAAAGGGGTGACACCGAGCTGCGCCCCTCCACTTGTTGGGAAGGACAGATTTCCCTGCATCGTCCCAGCCATCTGGACAGCGGAGTCCAGAAAGCAGAGAGGGGGCGTCCTGGCCAAAACGCTGAATGAGGAAATGTGACCTAAGACCACCGATCGCTGAGCCCCCTTCCTGCTGCGGACCCCCCTCCGGCTTGCCGAGCGTGAGTTATGGCGACTTCCTCCGTCCGTCCCCTGATCCGAACGAGAAGTGGAGAAGGAAGAACAGGAAGGAAGACGTGGGCTTGCTGTCTAGGGCAGATGGTGTATCGGGAACAGATGCCAGGGACGAAGAAGACGCTTCTTCCCGACTCCTTGTCGGCTGCCATCGTCCCTTCAAGAAGAAGGACCTGTCGGGTGTGGAGAACAGAGCAGGCGGTGGCCACAGGGAGAGGGAGCCACCGCGGCTGCCGCTGGCGGGAGCAGGGGCTGGTGCTGCATTCCAAGACCCTGCACACAAAATCGTCCGGTGGCCCGGTGGGGGCATTTGAATCGTGGCGACGCCGCGGCCAGGAGACGCCAAGATACTGCTGCCGTGAGGCGACACCGGCTGTGGGTCCCGAAGCGCCCGCCGCTGCCGGCCGGTGCTGTGCCCTGGTCACAGCCGGTGGCTTCACCGTGACCTGCTCCCTTCTGTGTCAGGGAAGGACAGGCCATGCCACCTGCCAGGGACACCCCTCCCCACCTTGCACACGGGGGCACCCGTCCTGTCCAGACACGAGCTCCCCAGGGAGGCTTCCGACCTTGCCCCTCGATCTGGGGTCAAGTCCGGTCATTCTCAGCCCTCTCCTGTAGGTGACTGAGACAATGGAGATGAAAGCAGTGATGTCACTTAGCCGTGCGGCGGGCGCCCCGCCCTGGGAGCTGAACCCCTCCGAGCGGGTTCGCTTCTCCCGTCCACCCCTGCCGGCCAACGCTTACCCGGCACCCAGAAACACTTAATAAATTAATAAACCCAACGGGCATCAGTCTGGCCCAAAGACACAGTGACCCAGGCAGCGGGGTGGCAGTTAGGGGTTCCACAGCCCCGAGTGGGAAAACGGCTAACGTCGGGTCCCGTGGTCTGCCGCCGCCTCCCCTCCAGCGCCTGAACTTTCTCCTGACGACTCCCAGGCACTGGCACAGTCTCCTCGCCTGGCCACACCTGCCGCCTAAGAGGACAGCGGGAGGGAGGTGGCCCGTGGTGGCCACGGTTCCACACGCAGATGAGCTGCTCCCTCTGCGTGGTGCCCGTGAAGACCCAGCCGGGATCTTCCCTAACAGGACACTTCTTGACCTGGAGCGGAGCGAATTCACTGATATTTTCCGATATTCACGTATTTTTCACGGCAGATCTTTTCTATGCAATATTGTAGTCTGCGCTTCCTTGGGAGGAATCAATTAAGGTTGTTATATTTTAGCCAGACTTTTAAATACACAGGAGAGTCCAACTCCCTGCTCCTAATGGCTGTGTTTTATAAAATTAGGACCGCTCGTTCAATTATAAATAAAGGCTCCATCAACATCGTTAACATTGTTTTAAGGCTTTTTTCCCCTCTCCACAGAATTCCGTGTCTCCCTAATGGGACTTCATAAAATTATCATTAGAAACAAAGGTATTAGCCTCTCTTCACGGCTCCCCCAGCTGCCTCCCCTCACCCCCACCCCCAGAACTATCCAGGGGCATTTTTCAAAAGCAGAGAAATTCTCCAAGGAAGAAACTGCTTGGTGATCTGTCATTGCTACTAGAACACAACTATCAATTTTCATAAGTGGTAAAAGTAATTTCAGAATAGCGATAGGTAAGTGGGATTATGAGATAGAGGAAGAGAGAGGCGTGGGGGTGGGGGGAAGGGAGGGAGGAAAGGGAGGGTGGGGTGAGAGAAGGAATAGAAAGAGAGAGCAGGATCCTACTTGCGTCACTGAGGGGCAGAGAAGCCACCAGAGTTTAGGATGTCGGTTACAGGTGTATCAGGTTGTACTCTTTGTCACAGAGCCCCTTTCTAATTACATAAAATGTCCTGCACCTTTGAAGCCAGTGGGATGGGGACAGCAATCATCTCTCTTCCAAGTCCCTCCCCTGAACTGAACTACCCTTTAAAAGGTCCAGAACCCTACATCTGTGCGTGGCTTCTGTGGTTTGATGGATCCAAAAGGATCATTCCTGAAATTCGAAAGCTGATTTCATTTAGGCAATAAGAACACACTTGCATGTCACACCTACTTCAATCAAATGTTTTCGGTGTTTTTACGACAAACAGCACATCCCTCCTATGCCCATCACGCAGAGGAGGACGCAGTATGGAGAACAGAAGCTGCCATTCGCCCTGCAGCGAAAACCAAGGCGGAGTCTTCTCTCGACTGAGCACTTTCCGGTGTCAGTTGTCATTGCCGGCCAGGCAGGAACGGGGACAGGGCAGAGGGAAACCGGACACCCAGCGAGCGCCTTTTTTGCCAGCAGGAAATCCCGTCTCATCCCTCACGTTTGCCGAACCCCCAACATGAGCAACTCAGGCCTCTTCGGAAATTCTTTCTACCACCTTGGCAGATTCTAGAAACCGAAGCTCTCTGCCCAGTGGAGGCGGCTCCTCTCCCCTCCCACGCGTTAGTCCGTTTGCGTATAACATGTGAGTTTCCAAACACGCAGTCAGTCGCCCACGCCTGTCGTGCGTGAGGAAGCGTGTTGCCCCTGGGCCAGGGCGTGGCTGTCACCGCGAGAGGACAGGGTTAACAGGGCCTGTCATCTTCCCGCTCGTCGCTGGAAGTGTCCACACTTGTCTCCCCGAGTCTCCTTCCCAAACGCCCTTCAAGCCGCTACGGTCGGCGTGATTTCAAACCGCGCTCGTCTCGCCAGACTCGCCCCTAGTTAACATCTGTCCTTAGCTCCTGGGACGAAGGTCGAATTTCTGAGTTTCACGCTGCAGGTGCCAGGAAGTGTGACCCCCTAAGAGAGGTTCCAGCATCATCTGCCACCCCGCCACCCATGCCCTCTGCTGTAGCCACACCCCGAGCCACACAGTCCCCCCAAGCTCCCTGCCACTTATACCACCAAGTCCCCCAGCCGGGTGATACTTACAGACTGCTGAGGGCTCACCGGGCACAGCGAGGGGTGCCAGGTATGGAGGAAATGAAAAGTAACGCTGGACTCGGCTCCTGTCACCCTGACCCTGGTGGGGGAAGGGAGGGAAGGGTGGGCACCTTGACTGTCACCCCTGGCCGCGCTGGACCGAGAGGCCGTGCATTCATGCTGCAGGGGCTGGAAGACTGAGTGTGTGTGATGCGCCTTGCACTCATTGTCATCGTTACTATAAAAAATTTAATAAAATTAAAAAAACATAAAATAACAAATGTTGGCGAGGACGTGGAGATACCGGAACGCCTGTGCACTGCTGGCGGGAATGGAAAATGCTGTTGCTCCCTGGGAGGATCTGCTGGTTCATCAAACAGATCGCACCCAGAACCGCCCTGCGGCCCAGCAATTCCAGTTCTAGGTGTACGCCCGGAAGAGTCAGAGGCACGCCGTATCCACAGCAGCATCGTCGCAACAGCCAAGAGGGGGCGACGACCCGAACACCCATCAACAGATGAGGGATCAACAACCTGCAGTAAGGTCATACGGTGGGATGTTATTCAGCTTGAACTTAAACAGGAAGGGAATTTGGACACGTGTCGCAACATGAATAATCCTTGAAGATATGAAGCTCCGTGAAATAAGCCAGACGCGAAAGGAAAAACATTTTCTGATTCCACTTACATGACGTACGTAGAGTACTCCAATTCGTGCAGGAAATAGAATGGTGGGTGCCAGGGGCTGGGGGAAGGGTGGGGGAGTCGGTGTTTAATGGGGACAGGGTCAGTTTAGGAAGATGGAAAGTTCTGGAGAGGGACGTGACGGTCGTTCTGGTGGTGATGGTTGTACAACAGTGTGAATGTATTCAATGCTTCTACACTGTACCCTTAAAATGGTTAAGATGGTAAATATTGTGTGTATTTTACCACAATAAAAAAAGTTGCACATGTAGAAATTCTGCTTCTGACCATGATGCGGTCACAGAGAGTAGATTTACCCTCCCACATTAAAAAGCAACCAGACCAAACAACTAGAAAGAAAAGATAAAACGATTTTCAGGACAGCAATCCTTGAGAGAAAGGGAAAAAATGAGGTGAGCCCCCTCTGCTGACCTTGACTTACCACCTAGAAAATGTTTCCAGGCCACATTACAGGAGGGGTGACCCAAACGGAGCCTGGCCTGTCCCTCAAATGAAGAGAAACAGCTGAAAACCCAGCAAAGCCAAGGAGGCTAGAACTGCAGGGCAGCATCCTGGGGAGGCAGGAGCAGGCTGCATGGAGAGAGAGATCTGGGGTTCTGCAGAGGGTTCTCCTGGAGACTTCAGCTGAATACCCTTCACCATGTGCACGTGCGGCCTGGAAAGACCCACCAGAAAGGAACAAGCGGAACAATCTGTGCAGTGGACGGTGTTCTCACTGAGGTGGAGAAACCTCGTAACACACAGGGCATCAGGAAGAGTACCCAGAAGGACACGGCCAAACCTAACCCGACACTAAGGGCCACCTGGTCTTGCCTAAGAGAGCTTAAAGGTTAGCCTCGGAAGGATCTTGTTGCTTCCAAGAAATGTAATGGTTCCCAAGGACAAAGCTCAGGAACCTGTAAAGAAATATATAAATACCAAAAAATAAAAGTTACAAATCTGGCATCCAATCAAAAATTATTAAGGATACAAAGTAACCAGAAAATATAACCCATAATCAGGAAGAAAAACGACCAGTAGAAACAGATCCAGAAGTGACACAGATGATAGAGTTAGTAGAAGAGGTGTTAAATGGTTATTAAAACTAGATTTTGTGTGTTAGAAAGGTAGAGGAGGACATAATGCTGAGGAGATGTGGGAGATATTAATAAAAAAGACAAATCGAATTGGTGGATATAAAAATGTCTAGATTAACAGATTACACACTATAGAACAAAAAAAAATCATACACTTGAAGACTAAATAGCAGTAGAAGCCATCTCAAATAAAAGAGAGAGAGTAAAAAGATGGGGGAAGCCTGAACAGAGCAATAGGGAGCGTTGGGACAAATTCAAGCAGCCAAATATACATGTAATTGGAATCCCTCAAGGAGAGGCAGGTGGGAGAAAATATTTGAAGAAATAATGCTTGGAAGTTTTTCACACGTAAACTATAAACCCACAATTTTTTATACAAGAAGGTAAATGAATCCTAAATATGAGAAATATGAATGAAACCCCCGCAGGTTACATTATAATAAAATTGCTCAAAACCAGTGACAAAGGAAACTTCTAAAGCAGCTGGAGTGGACAAGGAAGGGACACTTTATGCGCCAAGAAACAAATGTAATGACGACAGCCAACTTCTGATCGGTGACAATGCAGGCAAACAGTACATCAACATCTGAAACTGCTAATTTTGAACAATTTACCCAAAATATACCTTTCAAAAATAAATGCAAAAAAAAAAAAAAAAGACTTTCTTGGAAACACAACTGCAGAAGAAATTAATTAGCAGCAGACACTGAAAAAAATGTTAAAGTAAGTCCTTTGGGCAAAAAGCAAATAACGAAAATTTGGATGTACACAAAGTAATAAGGAGCACCAAAAAATGGTAAATATTGGGTAACTATAAAAGAAATTTGCTTTTTTAAAAAAAAACTCTTTAAAAGATAATTGACTATTTTAAGCAAACATAATAACAATATCTTGTGGGATTTAAAGTATAAGTAGAAATAAAAGGCACAACAACACTGGCTAAGGGGCTGGCAAGGGAGAAATGAAGTACAGCCTTGTAAGAGTGTTACACTTTAAGTGAAGCAGTCTAAAATTACTAAAAGATGGACTGTGATAAGTTTAAGAAAGTGACCGCTATTAAAAAAAAATGCATAGTGAATAAAACCAACAGAAAACATAAAGTGAAATAATAAAAATTACTCCAGTTATTCAAATGAAGTCAGGAAAAAGAAAACAACACTTGGGATAGAAAAATAGTTAATATGGTAGCTTTAAGATCAATTATATCAATAACCACATTAAATGTAAGTGCTCTAAACACCCCCAAATAAAAGGCAGAGATTATCATATTGAATAAAAAAACAAGAACTACATATTGTCTAAAATAAATCCACTTTATCAAAAAACATGTATAAATTAAGAGTGAAATAATGGAAACAGAATATATCATTTGAGAATAATCAGAAGAAAGCTGGAGAGGATTCATTAATATCAAAGTGGATTTCTGAGCAAAGAGAACATACAAGGATTAAGAGAATCATTTAATAATGATAAAAGAGTCAATTCATCAGAAGACATAACATTACATGTTTATGTTCCTAATAAATGAGCCAAAATAGGTCTGGAAAAAAATTTATAGGACTGAAAGAAGAAGTAGACACATCCACAATTATAGTTGGAGACTTCTGAAACCTCTCTTAATAACTGATAGAACTAGTATACAGAAAATCAGTAAGGATGTAGAAGTCTTCAACAATACTATAAGCCAATTCGACCTAATTTGAAATTTATAGAATATGCTACCTAAATATAGAAGAATACACATTCTCCTCAAGTACACATAAATATTTACTAAGTTAGATCTTATTTGGGGACAAAAAAAAAAGGGATAATTAAAAAAAATTCAAATCATACAAAATACATTCTCTGGCTACAAGGAAATTGACTTAGAAATCAATACCTGAAAGATATGTGAAAAATCTCCAGATATTTAGAAACTAAATAACACATATTGATTCATGGGTCAATGAAGAAACCACAAGGCATATTAGAATGTATTTTGAAACAAATGAAAATAAAAACATGACATGTCAAAATGTGTGAGACATAGTTAAACGGTGTTTAAAATGAAATTTATAGCACTAAATGTTAGAAATTAAGAAAATAAGAAGGTTCTTGAAACAATGAACTTAGCTTCTACCTTAACAATAAGAAAGAAAGGAAACTGATCTCAAGTTAAGCAAAAGACAAGAAATAGTAAAGATAATCACAAATCTTCTGAAATAGGGAAAAGAAAAGTGATAGAGATCGATGAAACCGAAAGCTAAGTATTGGAAAAGATGAACCAGACTGATAAACCTCTGGCCAGACATACTGGGAGAGGAAACAAATTACCAGTATCAGAAATAAGAGAGAGGAGAGACATCACCACAAATCCCAGAGGCAAAACAATAATAATGGGAAATATTATAAACAACTTTATATAAATAAGTTCAATAGCTTAATGAAATGGGGAAATTACTTGGAGGAGACAATCTCCCAGAGTTCACTGAGGAAGAAATAGATAATCTGACAAGTTCAGCTTTATGTCTATTAAAAGACTTGAATTTGTAGTTAAAAACCTCTCATAGAGAAAATTCCAGGCCCATACAGCTTAACTGGAGAGTTCCACCAAGCATTTAAGAAGCAAAATCAATTTTATACAAATCTTTGAAAAAAACTGAAGAGAAGGGGACATTTTTCCAACTCATTCTGTGAGGCCAGCATTACCCTGACATCAAGACCAGAAAGCGATATTACAAAAAAAAAAAAAAAACAAAAAAAAAAAACTACAGAGTAATATCCCTCATGAACATACGTACAAATTTTCTTAACAAACTTCGAGCATATCTAATTCCACAATATGCAAAAAGGATAACACATTGTGATAGGATGAGGTTTATAAAGGGATGTAAGGTTGATTTAACATTTGAAAATCAAATAATATAATTCACCATATTGACAGAATAAAGGAGAATTATACAATCATATCAATAGATGCAGAAGATTCGTTTCATGAAATCTAACAGCTCATTCCTTAGAAATATTCTCCTCAAATTAGAGGAAATTTCTCAACTTGATGAAGGGTATCTATAAAAAAAACTACAACTAACATCACTAATGATAGAAGACTTTCTCCCAAGTTCAGGGATAAGACGAGGATTTCTGTTCTCACCCTATTGTTCGGTGTTGTTATTGGAGGGTCTAGCTAACGCGAAGTGGCAACGAGAAGAAACAGAAGGTATACATATTTGAAAAGGAGAAGTAAAACCGGCATACTTGTTCACGAAATGACCATCTACATAGAAGATCCTAAGGCATCTACGAAAGAACCACTAGAATTAATGAGTCTGCCAAGTTTGCAAGATACAGGTCAATAAAGAATATTGTATTTTTATACATTAACAGGTAAACAAAAAGAAGTTTAGAAAATAAAATCATTTACAATGTCATCAAAACAGATAAAATGCTTGGGGTTCAATTTGACAAAACACATGCAAACCGCCCCCCCCAAAACAACAAAACAGTGCTGAGAGAAATTAAGACTTATGGAAATGGAGAGATATACTACATTCATGGTGTAAAAGACTCAGTGCTATTCAGATGTCAGTTATTCCAAATTAATGTATAGATTCAATATTATCCCAATCAAAATCTCAGCAGATTTGCTATAGAAACTGAATAGTTAATTTAAAAAATTTATAGTAAATACAAGGCACCTAGAATACAAACACACATACACACAAACTTTTAAAAGAGAACAGTCAGAGGACTTAAACTAAATTAATAAATTTCATGATTATGAAACTATAGTAATCAAGACAATAACATAGTAACGTATATATGGACACAGAGTCAAAGCAGCAAAGTGGTCAGAAGTGGCCCCAGACATATATGGCCAATGGATTGTCAATGACAGTTCCAAGGTAAGCCAGTGAAGAAATGACAACCTTTTTGATAAATGATACTGGACAATTAGTTAACCATACACAAAGTAAAAATAAATAAACAAACAAACGAATGAATGAACAAACGAACTTGGACATTTTCTGCCACAGGAAAAATTACTCAAATTAGGTCATAGTTCTAAATATAAGAGCTAAAACTGTAAAACTTCTGTACGAAAATATAAGAGGAAATCCTTGTAATCTTGTGTTTGCAAGGATTTCTTAAATACTATGCAAAGTATGAAATGTAAAAAAAAATAAACTGGATTATATACAAATAAAACTTTTGCTCTTCAAAAGAAACTTATCAAACTTAAAAGCGATGCCACAGAGCAGGAGCAGATATCTGGAAAGCACAGAACCAACGGTGGATGTGAACCTAGGCTTCTAAGGAACTCCCGTAGCTCCTAAAGATACGACAAGACAATAAAAACGAGCAATAGGTTTGATTACATGCTTTATCAAAGAAACTATCTAGATGGCAAATAAGCACATAGAAAGATGCTCGATATCATTGGTTACTCCAGGAAGGCCAAATGAATCCTCAACGAGGTACCACTACACACCCACTAGAAGGGCCAAATCAAGTAGACTGACCACAGCAGGTGTTGGAAAGGATGTGGAGTTTCTGTGGTGATTTGGTAATACAAGTAAGCCACTTTGGAAGGCAGTCCGGCAGTTTCTTAAGAAGTTAAACATACACCTCCATACGATGTAGTCATTCTGCTCCGAGGTAATTTCCCCGACTGAAATGGAAGCACGTGTCTGTATAAAGACTTGGACACAAAGGTTCTTGGCAGCTTTATTTGTAACATTAAAAGTCTGGAAACAACCTGAACGTCCACCAACAGGTGAATGGACACACAAATTGTGGTACGTCCACACAATGGAATACTACTCAGCACTAAAAAGGTACGAACTACCAATACACGCAATAACGTGGATGAAGTTCAAAACAATCACGCTGTGTGAAAGACGTCAGACAAAAATGCACACCGTACAAGTCCATTTACATACCAGTCTAGAAAATGCAAACGAGTTTATGATGAGGATGGAGGGATGGATGACAAAGGAGCTCAGGGAAGCCTTAGGAGGTGATGGCCGACACTCGATCGTGGTGATGGTTTCCTGGGCATACGTTAAAACTCATCCAATGGTACACTTTAAATAGGTGCAGTTTATGGTAACTTGATTATATTTTGATAAATCTGCAAACACAAAAATGATATCTATACATCCATTAATTAGGCGACGTGATGCCCATGTTAGAGATTAAGAAATAGTCTCTGAGCAGGAAACCAGGGTTCCAGCTCAGGGTCACAAGCTGCTCCTGGGGCCGGTGTGGCACACTCGTGGGTCTTAAAAGACCCAGCCTTGCCTGCTCTACAGGACTCAGGTTGGTACGAGCTTCTCTCCCCAACCCAGCCATCCCTCCTTGCCCGGCTGACTGAGGAAACTCAGTTCAAAGGTTAGCTCTCCCTGGACTCAAGATGTGGACAATCCATAAGGATAGGGGATGCCCACCTGTCTTCTGATCTGTGCTCATGGTCAGCCTGGTCTAAGTCCCCTCACCTGTGGGTCACTCCTGGGACACTGTGGGCAATCTGGTTGACTAGCTGCAGTTAACAGCACAATGCCTGGCCCTGGACATGTGCTCAGTGAATAACTAACAAGCACACGGGTAGGAATAGGTCTCAAACAAGGCTCCCATCTGGAAGATGCAGAGACAGCGGAAGTTAAAGTTCTGGGAACCAGGAAGCGTGCCTGTACCAGCTCCAGATAACACCCATCTTGCTGCCCAGGAACAAGGACAGAGAAATGACCCGCTAGTGTCTCTAAATGAGCCTTGACAACAAATCTCCCTTCTTCTAGCCCAGGCGTGCATGTGGCCCCAAGAAGAGCCCCTCTCGAGTGGCCATGGGTCATCACTGGCCTCCCCAGGACCCACGAAGAAAGGCTGCAGAAAAGGCTGGGCCAGCATCAGCCTTTGTAACAAGGACAATCCACCAGGAGAGGCAGATGCAACTGTAACAACCCGTTTGTTCTCTCGGATGCCAAAAAGAAGATGAACGTCCACGTCAATGGCCTCAAGCTTTTGACCAGAACTGAGCTGACTCATGCTGCATCTCCCCTTTTGGATGGGGTCCCTCATGGGTTCCAGAAAGCCTGAGTGTTGCTCTGTCTGACCCTGCCCCCGAAAACCACAATTCATTCCTGAATGAGCATTCCTTTCTCTCCCCCGTATTCCCATCAGTCCCCGGATCAGCACCGCCAAAGGAACCCTCATGGGAATCTGGCTTACGGCACCTGCCAACATCCCACTCGATGCCAGGAACCCGGGCTTCCTAGGCCAGGCAAGTTCAAGAGCGCATGCCTCCTCTGGATTCAGCACTTTGCTTTTGTAGGCAGTCATTTCATAAGTGCCAAAAAGTATCTGAGCTGGGCAAAAGTGAAAAGGACCCCGAGGCCCTCTGGGGAACCCCGATACCCCAGTTCACTCATCACGAAGACGTGCATCTGCCCTTGCACCTGTGCTATGTGAAGGAGAAAATGGAGAGGAGGAAGTCCTGGCCCAGCCTC
>JAQQSQ010002137.1:0-11309 GCA_028627145.1 Eidolon dupreanum | reverse complement strand
TCTGGTAACCACTATTCTGTTGTCCATGTCGATGAGTCTCTGTTTGTTTGTCCTGTTCATTTGTTGCTTTTAGGTTTATATACCACATATAAGTGATATCATGTGATTTTCAACTTTTTCTGTCTGGCTTATTTCGCTTAGCATGATTATCTCGAGGACCATCCAGGGTGTCCCAAATGACAGTATTTCATCTCTTCTTATGGCTGAGTAATATTCCATTGTATATGTGTATCACAGCTTCTTTGGGCAATCATCTATCGTAGGACACTTCGGTTGCTTCCATGTCCTGGCCCTGTGAATAATGCTGCTATGAACATCGGTATGCAAATATCTTTTCAGATATGGGTTTTCCAGACTGTGGGGTAAATACCTAGTAGAGGGATTGCTGGATCATATGTAGATCAACTCTTAGTTTTTTGAAGAACCTCCATACTGGTTTCCATAGTGGCTGTACCAATCTGCAGTCCCACCAAGCAGTGTATGAGGGTTCCTTTTTCTCCACATCCTCTCCAACATTTGTTAGTACTTGTCCTATTGATTATAGCCATTATATCAGGTGTGAGATGGTATCTCATTGTGGTTTTGATTTGCATTTCCCTAACAGCTAGCGATGTTGAGCATCTTTTCATATATTTGTTGGCCATTTGTATGTCCTCTAGGGAGAAGTGTCTGTTCAGGTCCTCAGCCCATTTTTTGATCGGATGGTTTGTTTTTTTTGTTGTTATTGAGTCGTATGAGTTCTTTGTATATTTTGGATATTAGGCCCTTATCCTTACAAATATATTTTCCCATTCAGATGGTTGTTTCTTTACCTTGTTGACGGTTTCTTTTGCTGAGCAGAAGCTTTCTAGTTTGATGTAGTCCCATTCATTTATTTTTGCTTTTACTTCCCTTGCCTTTGAGGTCAAATTCATAAACCCTCTTTAAGTCCATGGTCCCAGAGTTTAGTTCCTATGTTTTCTTCTATGCATTTTATTGTTTCATGTCTTATATTGAGGTCCTTAATTCATTTTGAATTAATTTTGGTGTGTGGTGATAGACAATAGTCTAGTTTCATTCTTTTGCAGGTGGCCTTCCAATTTTCCCAGTACCATTTATTGAAGAGGCTTTCCTTTCTCCACTGTAAGTTTTTGGCTTCTCTGTCGAAAATTATTTGCCCATATAAACATGGGTTTACTTCTGGACTCTCCATTCTGTTCCACCAGTCCGTGTGTCTGGTTTGTTTACTGTTGCTTCATAGTACAGTTTGAAGTCAGGCAGAGTGATGCCTCCAGCCTCATTCTTTTTTCTCAGGATGGCTTTGGCAATTCGGGGTCTTTTGTGCTTCCATACAAATCTGCTGATTTTTTGTTCTAGTTCTTTATAAAATGCCGATGGGATTTTGATGAGGACTGCATTAAATCTGTATAATGCTTTAGGTAATATGGTCATTTTAACTATGTTGATTCTTGCAATCCAAGAACACAGAATATCTTTCCATTTCTTTCTATCTTCTTCGATTTCTTTTAGTAGGGTCTTGTAGTTTTCATTATATAGGTCCTTCACATGTTTTGTTAAATTTATTCCTAGGTATTTTATTCTTTTTGTTGCAATTGCAAAAGGAGTTATTTTTCCACTTCTTTTTCTGACGCTTCATCATTAGGGTACAGGAAGGCTATGGATTTTTGAACGATGATTTTGTATCCAGAAACTTTACTGTATTTGCTTATTGTTTCTAGTCGTGTTCTTGTGGAGTTTTTAGGGTTTTCTATATAAAGAATCATGTCATCTGCAAATAGTGATAGTTCGCCTTCTTCGTTTCCTGTTTGGATGCCTTTTATATTTTTCTCTTGCCTGATTGCACTTGCTAGGACCTCCAGTGTTATATTGAGTAACAGTGGAGATAGTGGACAGCCATGCCTTGTTTCTGTTCTTAGAGGAAAGGTTTTTAGTTTTTCACCATTAAGTATAATGTTGGCTGAGGGTTTGTCATATATGGCCTTTATTATTCTCTACCAATATATAAATGAAGTACTGATGTAGAATCAATCATTAATTGCGTTTAAACTGGGTTAGGTTTCTGAAGGGTGAGTATATCTGAGGGAAAGAGTGGCAAGGGATTAAGTATTGGGAAGCTGAGTAAGGAAGGGAAGACATAGGCTTGTTGAGGGATTGAAGAGTGGAGAGGTAGTAAAAGTGTAAGGTACCTCAGAGAATCAGTACAAAAAAATGGAAACCAGTGTAGTTCTGGGGATTAAGGTATTATTAGTTCACCACCACTGGAGTCAGTCAGCTTCATCTCTTGTCTTTTCATCTCTTTGCTCAAGATTCAAATTCTTGGTAGAGAGAAGTAACTTAAGTAGTCAAATTATCATCCCTCAACCAAGAGAAGGAAGGGAGGGCCTTAATCAGGGGGATTTGTCTGATAGAGAAATTTAGTAGTTAGGATCTGAAGTTTGTCCACAATATATGTTTTTTTTAAATCTTGCTATTCTCTACTTTCTATATTATGTAAATGAGATGTTACTTGTCCAGCTTGTATAATGTCATATGGAATAATTAGATGCTTTGGAAACAGTATTATGAAACTGATAAGTAGTACAGTTAAACTAAGATAGTGATAAACTCTCAATGATTAGAACTGCCAGTGAATTTCTTTGTGAAATTATATTCAGAGTTTTGTGAAAAAATTCAAAGATCCTGTTTAAAATTATACTTAAACTACAAAGTTCAAAGCAAAATAACTCAGCTTATAGGATAACAAAAATATATATTAAACCAAAGTCTGAAAAGTTTTGAGTTGATCTAGTCTATTATTAGAATTTATTGGCTTATTGCAAATAATTGCATTACCTTTTTGAATTAGAGTGAAAAGCTGTAAAGATTAATGTCATAGCTAGATTTTCTCCTTGAAGAAAATTACCAAATTGCTTTTTATCAGTTCTTGATGTGGAGTTAGTTTTAGGTTGCCAGCCGACCATAGCAGAATAGAAGAATATGAAAAAACCAGAGTGTGGCCAGGAAAAGAAGTTGAGTATTGAAGATGAATATATTTGAAGTAAAATTTAATGAAGTAAAAGTTTAGTAAATTAAATTTGAAATAAATTTTAGTAACATTTTCAAGTTCCAAAGTTGTCGAGGTAAAGCAAATATTACCCTTCTCAACAATGGCAAAGAACTATAATTATGCTGTACTAATTAAGTTAGCAGTGATGGGGTTAGTGATTAGAGAGGGATAAAGGAATCTAATGTCTCTGGTTTTGTTAATCATCTCGACAGAGTACAATTCCTGTGTATATCATTTGGTCTGGTAGCACTGGCATAATGTATAAAAACAGGCTTTTACTAGACAGTCAATAATTGCTTTGTTCTAGGACATGTGATTTACCATATAATATCTCTGTATAAATTTAATAATGGGTGATTTTATAGTGGGGTTCTATTGCTTTTGTCTGTTGCTTTTACTTTTTTGAAACTTATATCTTCCTCTATTAACTTTTCAGAATGATGTAAGAATGTTAGTGAAGGTGAATTTTTTCTTTTTCTTTTCTTTTTTTTTTTTTTTAGGAGCAGTCACCATATCCTAGCTACAATTCTAACTTCTGGAATTCTCCCGCTCGACCTAGGGCTCCTTACCCAAGTACATATCCTGTAAGACCGGAAATGCAAGGCCAGGTATGGTCTAAAATTGACAGACTTCCTAAATTTTTTCCTAACGAATTATTTTCAGAACCTATGGAGATTTCATAGTAATGATTTGTGGATTTTTCTTGTTTAATGGACTTTATCGTAATCATCTTAGTGTTTTTAGCTCAGAGATAAGGAAATATCTAGGCAGATATTACCTATAGCAAAGGTAGCTTGAGGCATAATAGCTCATTTCTCAGGATTTGGAAACAACAAATATATAAAATGTACTTTTTAAATTTTGATTTTTTTTGAAATATAATTGACACATAACTATTAGTTTGAGGTGTACAACGTAATGATTTAATATTGGTATATATTGCAAAATAATCACCACAATAAATAGTTAACCTCCATCATCATAGTTACAGATTTTTTTCTTTGTGATGAGACTGTTTAAGATTTATTTACTCTTAGCAACTTTCAGTTATACAGAAGAGTATTGTTAACTATAGTCACCATGCTGTGCATTACCCCCAGGACTTTTGTATAACTGGAAGTTTGTACCTTTTGACCACCTTCATCTATTCCTGCCACACCCCACCACACCCCTGCTCCCCCACCTCCCTACCTTGTACCAGTCTGTTCTCTGTATCTGAAAGTTGGGTTATTTGGTTTTTTGATTTTTGTTTAGATTCTACATATAAATGAGATCTATGGTATTTGTCTTTCTTTGTCTGAGAAAGACAAATGATTTCACTTAGTAAAATACCCTCAAGGTCCATCCATGTTGTTCCATATGGCAAGATTTTCTTCTATTTTTATGGCTGCATAATACTCTATTGGGCATATATACCACGTTTTCTTTATCCATTGATTCATTGATGGACACACTGGTTATTCCCATATCTTGGCTATTGTAAATAATGCTTCAGTGAACATTGTGGGTAGATATAGTTAATGTTTTTCATTTTCTTTGGATATATTCCCAGAAGTGGCATTGCTGGATCATATGGCAGTTCTATTTTTAATTTTTTGAGTAACCTTTATACTGTTTTCCATAGTGGCTGTACAAATTTATATCCCCACAAGCAGTGCAAAAGGGGTTGGTTCCCTTTTCTCCACCTCCTTGCCCATACTTGCTTTGTTTGGTCTTTTTTGATAAGAGCTGTTCTGACAGGTGTGGGATGATATCTCATTGTAATTTTGATTTACATTTCCCTGATGATTAGTGATGTTAAGCATCCTTTCATGCACCTGCTAGCCATCTATATGTCTTTGGAAAAATGTCTGGTCAGATCTTTTCCCCAATTTTTAATCTGATTTTTTTTTTTTTTTTGCTATTGAATTGTATGAGTTCTTTATATATTTTGAATAGTAACTACTTATCAGAAATATGATTTGCAAAAATTTTCTTCCATTCACTAGGTTGCCTATTCATTTTGTTGATGATTTCCTTTGCTATGCAGAACCTTTTTAGTTTGATGTCCTGCTCTATTATTTTTGCTGCTTTTGCTTTTGGCCTAAGAAAATTTAACTTTATATGACAAATATTTAATTTTAAATATTTCGAGCATACTGAGAGTATAAAAACTATGTTCTTTTTACCTAGCACTTAGCTTTGTCAGTTTTTAAGTTTACCACATTTGTTTCAGATTTTTAAAAAGAAGTAAAACAAATACAGTTGAAGTCTCATAAACACTTCTTTCCATTTTCTGAAGTTAACATTTATATGTTTTTGTGCCTTTACTACTTGTATATGCGTTTATATAGTATTATTTAATGTGTTTCTAAGCTTGATATGTGTAGTTTCATATTAGCATTCTCTTGCAGCATGCATTTTTACTCCACATTGATTTTTACTTTTCTGTTGTATAACATATGAAATAAGAATTCCCCTAGGGTATGGAATTGTTGGGGTTTCGTATGTACATCTTTATTAAATATAGCCAAATTACTTTTCACAATGGTTGTACCAATGAAGAAATATTTTAAAAATTAGTTACTCATCTGGACACCCTAATAAAGTAATAATTGCACACTGCTTTCTTTTTTTCTGTCTAGAAACCATATTTCTGTATGCAAATAATATTTTAAAAACATGATTGCAGTATATACAGTTTTAAAGTGGTTGCATTTAAGCAGCTTTCAAAGAATTTGAATTTTAGATCCAGGACAGAATTCTCTGTAAACTAATTTTCTCTGCAGAATTAAATTTTCAGATCACTATAAACTTTTATTAATTCTCCTGATAGATTTCAAATAGTCAAATACTATAATCAATTCTGTTCTGGATTATTAGCAATATGGAGGCTGAAATAATGGCAATAAGTTTCCTTATGGGGCTGAATAAATTCAGTAAAAAAACATTTTTCTCATTAATTTGGTGATATAATCTTTTAAGATTGATTTGAGCCAGAAGAATTTATTAAAGTTAGAGCAAGTTTTGCTTATTTACTTAAGGAAAATATAAAAGCAACTGATTTTTTTAAAAATAATGATCACATATATGTGAACTTTAGGATAAGGTTGATCATAGGTAGTGGAATGCAAAATTTAAAAAAATAATGTTACTACTTATCACAAACTTCCATTTTACTAATTGTGTAATCCTCATTCCTATGACTGAAATTGAGAAGCAGACAGTGTTATAGCTTAGTGCTGCATGCTTGTAGTTTGGCCCATGTACTATAAAATTCACCCTTTAAATTGTACAACTCTATTGTTTTTAGTATAGTCATAAGGTTGTGCAACTATAATCACTACCAAATTCCAGAATATTTTCATAACCCCAAATAGAAACTATATACCTTTCACTTTATTCCTTCTCGTTGTCTCCCCCCGCCCCCACAACCTCTAATCTACTTTTTATCTCTATGGAATTGTCTATTCTGGGCATTTCATACAAAAAGAATCATGTGATATATAATATTTTTTGACTGGCTTCTTTCACTTAGCATAATGTTCTTCCATGTTGTGGCATATATCAATATTTCATTTCTTTTCTATGGCCAAATGATATCCCTTTCTATGGGCATTCTATATTTATTTTATCCATTTATCAGTTGATAGAAATTTGAGTTTTTTTTTCTTTTTGACTCTTTTGAATAATGATGCTATAAACATTCATGTACTAATTTTTGTGTGGACATGTTTTCTGTTCTTCTGGATATGTACCTAGTAGTGGAAATGCTGGCTTTTGGTACCTCTGTGTTTAACAATTTAAGGAACTGACAACTGTTTTCCAAAGCAACTGCATCAATTTACATTCTTGCCAATAAATACTTGCTATTTCCTTCTTCTTCTTCTTCTTTTTTTTTTTTTTTTGTAACTAGACATCTAGTATGTGTGAAGTGGTAGTTCATTGTGGTTTTGATTTACAGAGCCCTGATGTTGAGCTAATGATGTTGAGTATCTTTTCATATGCGTATTAGCCATTTGTATATCTTATTTGGAGACATCTGTTCAGACCCTTTCTCATTTTTATTTTTATTTTATTTTTATTTTTCCCCCCTCTTTAATTCCCCACCCCCACTTCCACCCTTGACCTATGGATGTTGCTGTTTCCCCTTAAAAACTGGATTTCTGAAAGTAGAGTGTCTCCCCACATGCTCACAGCGTGTACCCGGGGCCTGGCACACCCAGGGTATGGTCCGTGGCTCCACCTGGGGTGCGAACCCAAGACCTTCCGTGTGTAAAGCAGACGTGCTAACCACTACTCTGTGGAGCCACTCCACCCTTTCCCATTTTTATATTGGAATTATTTTTATTGTTGAATTATAAGAGTTCTTTATGTAGTCTAAATATGAGTCTCACGGAACATGACTTACAAATATTTTCTCTCATTCTGTGGGTGTCTTTTCACTCTCTTGATGGTGTCCTTTGGAACACAATGTTTTTAATTTTGATGTTTTTAATTTTGAAGTCTAATTTATCATTTTTTTCTTTTGTTGTCCTTGCTTTTGGTGTCATATCTAAGAAACCGCCAAAGTCAAGGTCACAAAGATTTTTACTCCTGTGTTTTCTTCTAAGAGTTTTTTTAAAAATTAGTTTTAGCTTTTGTATTTAGCTTTGTGATCCATTTTGAGTTAATTTTTGTAAATGGTGTGAAGTAGGGTTCAGCTTCATTCTTTAGAACCATGTCTTGAAAAGACTATTTTTTTCCCATTGAATTATCTTAGTACCCTTGTTGAAAATCAGTTGACCATAAATAAAAGAGTTTATTTCTGGACTCTGAGTTCTATTTTATTGATCTATATGCCTGTCTTTTTCCCAGTATCAAGCTGTTTTGATTACTGTAGTTCTGTGGTAAAATTTGAAATCAGTGTGAGTCCTCCAGCTTTCTTATTTTTCAAGATTGTTTTGGCTATTCCAGGTTCTTAGCATTTTCATATGAATTTTAAAATTAGCTTTTCAATTTCAGCACAAAAGGCAACTGGGATTTTCATTGGGATTACATATAAATCAATTTGGGGAGTAGCAAATTCAAGAAGACAAAACTCCTTAAGGTCATGAATCACAATTTTTCTCAGCAATGTTATTTTTTATGATTTCATCAATTGATCTTATTGATAAAGATTGTTCTTTGAACATGACATTACTCCCCTTTAGGTAAAGGAATTTATTACATGTATATATTACATATGTTCAGAAAGGATTCACTTATAATTTAGTAATGACTTTTTGAAAGCAACAGCAGTAATGTGAGAGAGCTTTTAGATACAATATACAAGTTGTTAGATTCTGTATCTAAAGGTATCTCAACGTATACCTCTATAGGGTAGCATGTTTATTTTCTGATGAAAAATCACATGGGGATTGCAAATATATTTTCTGGTCAGAACAGACTCCTTTAATGGTATGTAGATATGAGTGGTTTCCCTTTTTAAAAATTAAATAGTTTCATTCATTCGTTTTCTAGCTGACACCTCAAGTTAGTCTTGTCCCCACGATCATTTTTCTATTTGGTACATTTTATATATCTTAAAAATTCTAATTCAGAAACAGCTTTATTAAACCAAGAATGCATGGAATTTACACACATTTCTTTAGAAGCTGTTGATGTTTCAGAGGCTTCTACCAATTCACAAAGTTGATCAGCCTGCTTTGCTTCAGTGTAGTTTATGTGCTATGCAGGTAGTGGGGGCAATCTTTGAAGTATAGCTTTTCTCATTTTTCAGAGCTTCATCTTTTAGCTAGTATTAAGGATTATTGAGAGTTGCATGTATGGCGATTCATGGAGCAGGGTGCAAGCAGCACTGAAGTACACCATCTCATACAGAGGCTGTATCTGTGGAGGCAGAAGATATTGTCTCACCAGACTGTTGACATTCACAAAGTAGTCTCTGAGTTCTTTAAACTAAGATTGCTTCTTATTTGCTCTTAACTCCTTCATTTCCATCAAGGACTTCTGGAGGTGAAAGAATCCTGTCTTCTTATTTTCTTCTTTGCTCTCTATATCAGAACTCTAAAACTGGGCCAAGAACTCCTTTATTTTCTTTGCTGTGCTGCCAACCTACTTTTCAAAAGAAGATTTAAAAACTTTGAAACATTTCTGAAAACTGATTATTAGCTCATCCATCACCAACATCTTCAGCAACTGCAAGGCTACTACATATTCTTCTTACTGCATGTTCTTTTGTACACATGCATGTTATAGCTCTATGATCTGTCTAGTCATTGGGTACTCGGGAAAAGACAGTATGAACTCATGAAGACATCTCAAAACTGAGAAGTAATTTGTATGATAACATGTAGGTTTTCTAGTAATGATTGTTGAGTTTTTTCTCTAAAGTTCTCTCATTGGTTATTCAACTTGCTTTTCTAATTAAGCTTCTTTTCCATGTACCTCCTACAAGATGAAAGGTGTTGCATGTTTTCTCATTGATTTTCTGTTAAAGAAGATACTCATCCACAAATAACAGACTATTTGGGGATGACATGATTCTTTATGTAGAAAACCCTAAAAACTCCACAAGAACACGACTAGAAACAATAAGCAAATACAGTAAAGTTTCTGGATACAAAATCATCGTTCAAAAATCCATAGCCTTCCTGTACCCTAATGATGAAGCGTCAGAAAAAGAAGTGGAAAAATAACTCCTTTTGCAATTGCAACAAAAAGAATAAAATACCTAGGAATAAATTTAACAAAACATGTGAAGGACCTATATAATGAAAACTACAAGACCCTACTAAAAGAAATCGAAGAAGATAGAAAGAAATGGAAAGATATTCTGTGTTCTTGGATTGCAAGAATCAACATAGTTAAAATGACCATATTACCTAAAGCATTATACAGATTTAATGCAGTCCTCATCAAAATCCCATCGGCATTTTATAAAGAACTAGAACAAAAAATCAGCAGATTTGTATGGAAGCACAAAAGACCCCGAATTGCCAAAGCCATCCTGAGAAAAAAGAATGAGGCTGGAGGCATCACTCTGCCTGACTTCAAACTGTACTATGAAGCAACAGTAAACAAACCAGACACACGGACTGGTGGAACAGAATGGAGAGTCCAGAAGTAAACCCATGTTTATATGGGCAAATAATTTTCGACAGAGAAGCCAAAAACTTACAGTGGAGAAAGGAAAGCCTCTTCAATAAATGGTACTGGGAAAATTGGAAGGCCACCTGCAAAAGAATGAAACTAGACTATTGTCTATCACCACACACCAAAATTAATTCAAAATGAATTAAGGACCTCAATATAAGACATGAAACAATAAAATGCATAGAAGAAAACATAGGAACTAAACTCTGGGACCATGGACTTAAAGAGGGTTTATGAATTTGACCTCAAAGGCAAGGGAAGTAAAAGCAAAAATAAATGAATGGGACTACATCAAACTAGAAAGCTTCTGCTCAGCAAAAGAAACCGTCAACAAGGTAAAGAAACAACCATCTGAATGGGAAAATATATTTGTAAGGATAAGGGCCTAATATCCAAAATATACAAAGAACTCATACGACTCAATAACAACAAAAAAAACAAACCATCCGATCAAAAAATGGGCTGAGGACCTGAACAGACACTTCTCCCTAGAGGACATACAAATGGCCAACAAATATATGAAAAGATGCTCAACATCGCTAGCTGTTAGGGAAATGCAAATCAAAACCACAATGAGATACCATCTCACACCTGATATAATGGCTATAATCAATAGGACAAGTACTAACAAATGTTGGAGAGGATGTGGAGAAAAAGGAACCCTCATACACTGCTTGGTGGGACTGCAGATTGGTACAGCCACTATGGAAACCAGTATGGAGGTTCTTCAAAAAACTAAGAGTTGATCTACATATGATCCAGCAATCCCTCTACTAGGTATTTACCCCACAGTCTGGAAAACCCATATCTGAAAAGATATTTGCATACCGATGTTCATAGCAGCATTATTCACAGGGCCAGGACATGGAAGCAACCGAAGTGTCCTACGATAGATGATTGCCCAAAGAAGCTGTGATACACATATACAATGGAATATTACTCAGCCATAAGAAGAGATGAAATACTGTCATTTGGGACACCCTGGATGGTCCTCGAGATAATCATGCTAAGCGAAATAAGCCAGACAGAAAAAGTTGAAAATCACATGATATCACTTATATGTGGTATATAAACCTAAAAGCAACAAATGAACAGGACAAACAAACAGAGACTCATCGACATGGACAACAGAATAGTGGTTACCAGA
>JAQQSQ010002136.1:0-11314 GCA_028627145.1 Eidolon dupreanum | reverse complement strand
CTCTAGAACCCTTCCCAGAATTCTATTTTCACAAGGACTACTTGGCTGTTAAATTGATCCCAAATACAGGAATAGTCAATAACTCTGCCCATTTCTTGAGCAATGTGTATTATATATATATATATATATATATATATATATATATATATATATATATAAGAAATTCTATTAAAGGAATGAACCTCCTTCATGACCCAGGGACTTTCAACCAAACTACATTCTGTGGGCTCCTGCAGGAATCTTGTTTTTGGCAAAAAAAGACCACAGAGTACAAGCTCATGTGTAATTTTTAAATCATCTTCCTCTTCGATAATAAAGTGCAAGATGTTCTTCAATGTGCTGAAATCCGCTAAATGACTCTAAAGATTTAAGGGGTAATAGGAGGAAGGAGTTTTTATAAAACAAGTCATTAAAATTCAAATCTTTAAACTAAGAAACTATGTGTGAATAAAGAAAGCCTTCTTAATCAAAGTTGTTGGCTCAAATATTCAATAAAATCTCAACTTTATATTTGCTATGCTTCATGAAAGAAAGAAAAAAGAAAACAGAAAAAATAAGAAAAAGTAGTATAAATTCCCAAGAATGGAGCAGCAAAGCAATGAAGAATGGACCAAGGGAATAGCCTTTTCCTTGATATTCATTTCACCTTCATGAATAAGAGGCTACATGTTTTCATCACCATCCTTTAAGAAGTAAGTTATATGTGTCTCTGAGATGTTCTCCTGGAAAAAAAAAAAAAAAGTTTCTTCTAAGAGTAAAGCCAAAAACACTAACAGTTTTCACCACCACCACCACCCCAAATGCTGATTTATTTAATATAATTAAGGCTTCAATTATCCCATAAAAGCAAATAACACTGGCTTTACTCTAAAGGCCTCTAATGTGACCTAAAGAGGTCCACTGGGTCCCTACAGGAATATGTTTTCTCTCTATCTCAAATATTTTGCCACATGTTTTTGTTATGATTGGCTTAAAATGTGGTGACCACTATTTAATTAGGGCAAGATTTAACCTCCTAAAAGAAGATAATGGCTTGTGTTTTCAAGATCTGCCCATATGAGAGTGCCTCCCAAACATAAACCAATGAAACCATGATTCCTTCAGTGAAACAGATTTCCATTCATGTGAGGAGGGGGTAATTTTAATATTCTCAAGTCACATATGGGGACAACTGAAAATGTCAAAGCCTCAGGACATCTGTTCCTGAAAATAAAGGAAAATGCATGCTCTTTTATTGTAATATATTTCTGGGTGTTCCCAGCTGACAAGATTTCATCATGGATATATGTAGCTGTGACTTCTAATTCATTTTATTAAAATATGTCAAATTAAATTACTCGTCATAATTTTAAACCAAGTATGAATTTTCCTCCAGACACATTTTTAAAATTATATTCATTTCATTTTTCTCTCAAAATTATTTTCTTTGCTTTGCGCATTCCCCTACTTTATACTTCTTCGTAAGTGGAAGAGGTATATTTTATGCCCCCTTCTAAAATTTTGTGTTATATGTAGCAGAATTCTGATGACCAGACTATCATCCCCAGGAGTGATTCTCTTCAAAATTGGCATTAGTTGAAGTACTTTTATGCCATAAAGTAAAAGAATAACAATAGAAAAATGTTATTATATATCATATTAAATACAGTGTTTGCTCTTAATATACTGTATTATACAGTGCTTACTCTGAGACCAGCAGTATTCTCAGTGTTTTACAATTGGGAACTCATTTAATCTTCAAAATGACTCTATGTAAAGGTACTATAATGATCTCTACTTTACAGATAAGGGATTTGAAGCAAAGAGAGGTTAAATAATCTTCCCCAGTCACCACTAATAAGCAGCGCAGCCTGTTTTCAGGCACAGTGTAGTGATCAGAAAAAAACTCCTGCCATTATTCACAGGTAATGCAATAGCTGAATAGAAACACAGAATATACAGATAAATTAGAATTAATATGGGGGTTTATCAGAGTTTCCAAATATAATTTCAATAGGCAAAAATTCATGATAATTCTATGCACCAGTAATAATGAGAATATTCTGTTAAAAATACATATGCTTGATAGTGAGCCAGACATACTTCTTTTTTTTATCTTACTTTGTAATTCTGTATCTGGATCAGGTAAACATTTCTCCTATAAATGTATATAGAATAAATATTCATGAATCCACGCTTCACAAATACATGGTTAAAAAAAATAAACAGGAGGAAAAGAGATAGATTTCTCATCCAGAAGAATTTAAAATAATTTATGTGGATACTCCCCCTAAAGAAGGCAGAGCGTAACTTCTCACCCTTTTAGTGCTGGTTTTAATTAGTGACTTATTTCCAAAGGGTATAGAAAAGGGAGAAAGATAACTGTACAATGCAGAAACCTGGCAAGCACTATCTTAGCCAGGTGATCAAAGATAAATCATGTTGATCACGTGTACTTGATATGATGTACTGAGAATGGCACATTACCTCTGTGATCTTCCTCATGAAACCAATGAATGACGCCAGTCGAAACATCAAACAAAACAAAATTGAGAACATTTTACAAATGACCTGACCAATACACTCCAAAACTATCAAGGTCATTGACACGAGGAAAGTCTGAGAAACTGTCACAGTTAAAATCACAGAGGAGTCTAAGACGTGACAACTAAATCCAATATGGTATCCTGGAAGGATCCTAGATCAGGAAAAGGAGATTAGGAAAAAAAGAATAAAATCTGAATAAAATCTGGAGTTTACTTAATAATAATTATCAATACTGATTCATTAGTTATGACGTTGTAATGCAAAAATTAACAAAAAGGGAAACTAAGTGTGGGGTATATGAGAACTCTCTGAATTATATATGAATTTCTCTATAAATCTAAAACCTTTTTAAATTAAAAATCTAATAAAAATTTATATAAAGTAAAACTAAAAGTACTATACATGTAGTTTTTTCATGAAACTCTTCAAGCTAATTCTAAAATGTATGTAAAAGGAGAAAGAATGAATGGTATATAAAACACTATGAAGAAGAAGAAAGAGGTGAGACAATTTGCCTTCCCAAATAGCAAGACTTTATTTTAAAGCTTCACGGTAATTAAGATAGAATGGTGTTACTACAGAGATAGGAAACAGAGCCATGAATTATGGAAACAATATACAGTGGAGTTAGCTTTGTAGGTCAGAAATAAAAAAAAGATTAATTAATAAATGGAGCTGAATAACTTGCTTTTCAGACAAGAAAAAAATGAAATTCGATCCATGCCTCACACAAAACACAAAAATAGATGCCAACTGAATTAAAGATTTAAATGTGAAAAGGCCAAACTATAAATTATTTGGTAGGAAATTTAAAATAATACCTTTAAGTTTTTAAGAAAGGGAAAGATTTCTAAAATGGACACAAAGCACAACGCAAAAAAAGGAAAATATTTATATATTTTAATTCAGCCATATTAGACTTTCTTTTTATTTAGAGATACCATAAATAGACTAGAAAGTTCATCAATAAAGAGAAAAAAGTATATATGTATAGTAGATATAACCAATAAAATGTTAGTATTCAGAATACATTTAAGTCAACCAGAAAAAATAGAAACAGCTCAATAGTCAAATGGACAAAAAGAAAAAATTTTTTTCAGATGAAGAAATATATGAAAAGATATTCAATTTCATGTAGTGCTTGGGAAATGAAAAGTGAAATTGCCATAATCTGTCATTTTCTATCCACTGGACTGGCAAAAATAAAAAGTCTGACCAAGTGTTGGCAGATTGCGAAGAAATGAGAATTTCATGTTGGTCCAGAGGTACATTGTACAATCACTTTGGAAAACAATTTGGGATTACTCAGTAAAGCTAAAGAGGCAGAAATCTTACATCCTCAATAGACACCCAGCCTTGCTCTTCTATGAAAGAATATATATATATATATGAATTTCTAAAACTGCATCATTTGAAATAGCTTAAAATTGGAAACAATCAAATTTTCTACCAAAATTATAAAGCATAAATAAATTGTGAGATATTAGTATGATGGAATATTATCTAGATACAAAAAATAAATGAATAGTAGGTACAGATGGCCACTCAGTTAACTCTCCAAAGAGACAGTTAAGTGATGAAAATAAGTCAGAAGTATATATAGAATATGATCTTATTTATTAAATAGTTTTAAAAAGGTAAATTAAACAAAATATTTTTAGGGACAAAAATTTTGTTTTGCTAACACTACAAGGAAAACAAAATGTTTCAGGATAGTTGTAGGGGAAGAAAGTATATAGACTGGAGTGAGATGTAGAGGAGCCTTAAAAGTCAGGATTTCTAGTCTATAAACTGAATTGTAGCTACACGGGGGTCTATTTTATTATTACTACTTTTGGTAATTCTTTGGAGTGCTCATTTAAAGTATGTGTATCTTTTGTATGTGTAACATATTAAATAATCAGATACACATATAAATCAATGAGAAAAAACATCTGAAAGAATATTTAGCCACCCTAGTAATCAAAAACTGAAAATTAAAATAATGAAAAACAGTTTATCTATTGAATCTGCAAAAAATTTAAATAGATATATAAACATAATATATGAGAAATGAATTAGGGACTCATGTTCAGTTCATTAGGTTTAAACTATTATTAATCTAGAAAGTAATTTGGCAGTGTGTATCAAGAGCCTTAAAAATGTTTTCATCGTTTGGTGTAATTCCTGTTCTAATTATCAGTTGGCGTAATTCCTCTTTCAGCTATTAAAGAGATATCCTGAAAGATTATGTGCTGATGTTCATAATGGTGTTTCTTATAAATTCACAAAATGCAAACAACTTAATGTCAAAATAAAATAAAGACAAATAAATTAAATTTATTTAGTACACTCATGGAAACATTCAAAAATCTTCAAATTTTAACAATATGAGAAAACATATAAAACAATGAGAGGGAAAACAGAATTCCAAACAGCTTATACAACATCCAATATGACTTAAAAGCCTTAAAAAATAATTTTCTTTGACATTCTAATTAATCTTTTAGGCACCTATTGCAAAGTGTCTAAAAATATTTATTCTTAGTTTTTTGGAATATTTAGAATATTAATAGTGATTATCTCTGAATACAAAAATTATAGGGCACCTGTTTTAGTCTTTACACTTTTCTGAGCCTTTCAAAAAAAATCTCACCTAAGAGAATGCATACTTTATACAAAGAAGTGTCATGGATATTTTTTATTAATTCATTCAATAAATATGCATTTAATCTCCGCTCCGTCTAGACACTGGGGATTTGTTTATGAACAGACTAACACTCTCCCTGCTCCCTCAGAGCTTACATTCAAAGAGCGGAGACAGAAAATAAACAAGAAAAACAGCTCTGCTGGTGTGGCTGTGGCATGTGATGGGAAGGGAGGACTCAAGACGGTCTGAGCAACTGCGAATAGGGCATCACTTACTCAGAGAGGAAGAAAGTCAACGCACTGAGAGGTTATCGATCAAGTAAGACTTGTGGAATCCACATATGGAGGGAAAGTATTGTTGAGATTGGCACTTGTCTGAACATACTGAAAAATCGTTTGACTCCCCATTTCTATCCAAGCCATGCATTAAAGAAAATTTGTGTTTTTATTATGAAAATTTCAGCCTGAATTTTACAGTAGTTATCAGAGGGGAAAAAAATGAAAATTAAAGAATTTCTAAATTTTAGGGTTCTTTACAGGTTTGGGTTTAAGTTTCTTAACTTTATTGAGAGGGAAAGAGAAATAGGTGTGGAAACTTTTGAGAGACATTTTATAAGACTCCTTAATCAAATTATTTTCACTATCTGCCTGGATTTTTACAAGGATTCCAAGCCTGCTCTAATTACAAACATCAACCTTGATGCAGGTTAATCCATCTCCTTTTTGTTTTGAAGGCAAGAGAATACTTCAATTTCAGAATTATAAAGTCTTCTCCAAATATTTTAATATCACACACACCTCATATTTTTGTCAGTTACTAGTAGACTCATGTGGCGATATTAAATGGAAACCTAGGTTATTGTGGCTTATAAAGCATCAACTAGTTAAATAATTTTTACACACACACACACACACCCCTGAGGAAATAAGCTGTACTCCTTAATTTCCTATAGAGAAAAACTTCAGTATCATTTTACATGATAACCAAAGTCATAGGAAGTCTTATCATCTTTTTCCTTCCCCTGGAAAACGCTTCCCCATCTCCATCTGCTCTGTTGTTATTATTTTTTCCTATTGTTGCTTCTCTTACACAGCACAGTTTAGGGGATTCCCTCATTGGCCCCCTTTTCCCCTGACTGGTTAGGAGCTGCCATCTCCAAAGGTGCTCTCCTTATCTTTAGTTCCTTGTTTACTACATTAAAATTGTTTACTCATCTGCATCAAACACTGATTACCAAGGACCAAGGCACCATGCTAGAAACTAGAGATACAGCAGTAAAGAAAACAGTTCTTATCTGAAAACCCCTGGAGGAAGCATAGCTTTTACAGTTCATGCTCGCTATTCTTTAATTGCATGAATAAATAAATTAATTTGAAAACTAGACAGAATCCTTGTTATCACAGAGTTGGTCATAAAAAAAATTAGCCTTGGTGTTTAAAATATCCCCATGATTAGTTCAGCAAAGCATCAAGAAGCCTCCAAAATTTAGAAAATTTCCATGAGTCTATTGACCTAGAATCTTAAAGAAATTAAAACAGCACTTCTAATTAAAAGAAATGAAAAGCAGTCAGAATATGACAATAAGAACTTTTCATAAAAGTTGAAAATGCTTTTCAAAGCACTAAAATCATCCTTATTTTTCAGGCCATAAATATGTTTGTTTGTTTGTTTGTTTTCACCTTTCATGTTTATGTGTGTATGCAATGCTTTTTAAAATCAGTGCTATATTGTATAAGAAAACTTTTAACTAAGAAATTAAAATCTTAGGTTTTAGTGCTGTCACCATCCTTTTAATCTTTTTAGGGAGGCTCTTAATATCTCTTTACTTAAGTTCCCTCATCTACAAATGGGTCAAAGGTATGTGTCTTTCTGCCTCAGAAGACCATTATGAGGTTCAGTTAAGAAATCATTGATGTGGAAGTCCATCAAAACTTAAAATTCACTAGAGAAAACTATTTTGCTGGAGATGAAGTTCTGTCATTGCTACCTACGTAGGCAGAATAATGGCCCCCAAAGATGCACCAATCCTGACTCCCAGAAACTGCCATTATGTTACCTTACACTGCAAAAGGCATTTTGCAGATTTGATTAAGTTAAGAATATTAAGATAGGGAGACTATCAGGTAGTAACAAAGATTCTCTCCTTGAGCTCAGAGCAGCCTAGGTACCCCTGTGACTTGCTACAAGGGGACTAGGCATCTGAGGACAAACTCTGAAGTGAATTTTGAATTTTTGACCATGTGAATATGTTACCTATTCAAAAATATGTAACTTAAAAACTGTTGGAGGAAAATAAAAAGAAGCTGAAAAAAAATTCTCTTCTTGATCAAACTCTAGACAGGCTCCTAGTGACTTCTCGACTAGGCCTCAATCCTGGCTATAAAGACCTGAACAAACACCAACATAGTTTCTAAGACTCAAGGGCACAGTCCTAGGATGACCCTATCTCCTACCCTCCACCTCCACCACTTAAAGTGCCTGACTGAGAAAATGTAAGCCTGCCGAAAGAATTATTTTTTGTTCTAGCCAATACTTGCAGATAGGGCCACTGTCTCCCAGTCTCTGTGGGAAGGTAGGAGCCTAACTTCGATAAATGCCACTTAACAAACTCAGATGGATTTCACAGGACCAATCCCTACTTCCTCCTTTTTATAATTTTTAACCTCCTGGACTCTGCTGAAGCCATCCCCCCCTCTACTCCCAATCACCTCTTACACTAATCAACCGGAAGAGAGCTCAGCTCTTTTTCCTGTGTCAGCAGCCACTGAATAAAATCTGTTTTCCCTGCTTTGACTAACATCTGGCTGCATTTACCTTTAAAATGGGCCCAGTATAAAATCACAAGGGTCCATATAAGAGGGAGGTAGGAAGATCAGAGATGAGAAGGAGATGTGACAACAGAAACAGAGATATTGGTGCAGCCATAAGCCAAGGAATATAGGCAGCCTCTACGACCTGGAAAAGGCGAGGCCAAGATTCCCCTCCAAGGGCATTGAGAAGGAAGGCAACCCCCTGCCATCTTGATTTTAGCCCCATAAGACCCTTTCCAGACTTCTGATCTCCAAAACTGAAAGATAGTAAATTCACGGTTTTTTTAAGCCAATAAATGTGTAGTAACTTGTTACAACACAAATCGGAAGCTAATTATACCACCTATGCTGCATGATCAGCCCAAGAAAAGTGTGTTAATATCACATAACCACTCAAGATAGTATTAACTTAGTCATCTGTATGAACTTTGGCCACCATGGAAGGTCATGAACTTGTGGCACACTGACATCAGCACATTTTTAAGGACTATATCTTCAAGTAAGTCTGTAATTCAAAATCAAGTGTCTTTCTTTGGGAACATGTAACACATACTAAATACCAGAGCCCTTGCAAAAGACTGAGAAGAACTGACTGCCAAACATTTAAGTGTTAAGTCATGATCATTTTCTCCAACACTTTTAACGAGGCTGATTCATGTTAACTGAAATTGTTTCATTTCACAATTTCTAAAGGAAATTTTTGACTTTTAATGCGCTCTTAATTAGCTCTGCTTATAGGGGCAATGTAATAATATGATATACTGCAGACCTACCATCAGGTTCTTAGTAAACCTTTAAGGGGCCACTTGTGTTCACTTGGTGGGCTTGTCTACAGGAGGGAAAGAACGATGGATTTCTCCCAGGAACGTGGTAGAGAGCGTAGACAGGCAAGCATCAGCCACCACATGTGCTGCGGGCCAGGTGTGATTTCTGTTTGGCAATTCATTTTCCCTTTCTGGAGTTTAAAGTGACTCAAGGTAGTTTTGTTGTTGGTTTGTTTTGAATCCTGAGAGGCAAAAACTAAATCAACGCCACTGTTACCTAACTCAAGAGGTTCATTGCTTGGGGTGTTCTAGTCAAGAAACGAGACGTGGTTGTCGGTAGATAGTTCTATTTACCTGCAGCAAGGAAAGGAGGCAGGGGATTCACATCCAAAGCTCTGTCTCCTAGAAGGGACGGTTAGCCATTGCTTATATACAGTATTTGGTTATTTACATGTTGATTTCTTCTTTGCAGTCAGCTAAACTTGCCTGGTTTTAGTCCATCAAGCTCACCCCAGTACAGCTACGTCTTCAAAACACTGGGCTCTGTTTTAACATTTAGCAAGAATCATATTTAGTAAGAACCACCCAGACCTTGAGACACTTGTCCTATCTAACACCACCATCAAGTCCTTTCTGTTTTCTAACTTACTTAATTGATAAATTACCATGGTTAATATTATTCAGAATAAGCATCTGGCCCAAGTCTGCCCTGCCATTAAGATGGTCATTAACAATTCCATTAATCTCACATTTCTTTAATACTCTTAAATGTATACTTTATAGTCACTAGTAACACCTCTGGCCTCTCACAAAGCAATTTCCCCAAGATACAGTTAATACAGATCGTGCCCGTTTCTATTCTGCTGCATTGTCTGCTGCCACGTCTAGGAAAAATAACTAGAAAATCGCTTAGTTTCAGGACTCTTCTTGATGTTGACCTAGGTTCAGGGATATTAACAGTTCAAACTGGATGAACGCTTGCAGCAACGGAAGTGAAGATATATTTTTCTGGGAACTCCTCTTCTGTCACTATTAAATCATACTATGAAATGGCTTTCGATTGGAAAGATTCCATCTCTGCTACATAGGCCCTAAGGCTTAAACTGGGCACTTTCCTTCAAACTGTAAACTTCCTTTAGCTTAATTTAAATTTAAATTAACTTCAGCAGGAAAGTGGGTGAAGAAAAATATTATGTTTCAACTGTAAGTTTGGAAGGGATTTTGTTGTTCGCGTCCCTTCGCAGATTTTGTAATGGCAAAATTTCACTGACTGTAAACAAGCTTTCTTTTAACAGATGCGCATGATACCCATGATTTAGGAAAAGGAAACCAATTACGGTCTGAGATCCATGTGTAATGAAGTAATGTCTCTGAAATTGCCATTGACATTCGACCTTCCTTAGTGGCAAGTCTTGCAAAAGCAACAGCTAAATGAATGAATTTCTTACTTCAATTTGTGGAGTTTTATAACTGGTACTTCCCCTCACAGGTGCCTTAATGTTTCATTAATTGAGGGCTGCATTCCAAATTAATTAAAGAGGACCCAGTAAAAGAAACTTAGAATTGGCCCACTTAATTGTGAAGCCTTGGGATGTAACCAGTCTCTCACAGTTAAATTTCCTAAAACTGACTCTGCCTTTAAAGAAAATGCAAACTGCTCTACCAGAGAGTCAAATTAGTTTGGTTGCCTGTGATGACCTGGAAGAATGGTGCACTGGTTAATAACGTATTCATATTAAGAAAGAGTTTCTGACTATGTCATACCTAGATTGCTAATTTCATGCAGGAACTATAAAGAGCATAAATATAATCCTTTAAATTTCTACAGTATGGGCTGGTGCTTCTAGGAATGGCAGACCAAGTTTTGTTTGCTTCCAAAGTTTCACCAATAAGTATATTTGCTTTAATCATTATTATATACACTTTTTCAAGTTAAGGCAAATCTCTTCTCTTCCTTATCTGTCAAGCGTGTGTGTGTTTACTTGTGAATGGGTGCTGGATTTTATCAAATTATAGTGAATATCTATCAAGATCTCAAATGGTCATACCCACTTAGTCTACTTTAATAAATTATAATGATAATTTTTCTAATGTAGAAACATCCTTACATATCTGAGAAAAATCCAACTAGGCTATAAAGCATTATTCTTTTAATATAATGCAGTATTCAATTTACAAACATTTTACTTAGATTTGTATTCATCAATAAAATTGGCTTAAAGTTTTCTTGTGCAGTACTTGTCCAATTTTGATGCAAGATTTATCCTAGCTTTATAAAACTGAACTGAGTCACTTTATGTCTTTACCTAGATTCTGGGACATTTGTATAAATGAGAATTATTTGTTTCTGGAAGACAGGCAAAGCTTACACATAACATTGTAGGGATCTGGGACTTTTTAGAGTTATATCTCTTACTACCATATGAGTTTCTTATATGAATCTTGATCCATTTAGGTTTTTTACTACTCAATGAGCAGATGTTACTGATTTATATTTTATAAAACTGTTGGCATAATATACATAGTATTCTCATAATTTTTAAAAATCTATTTAGTATCTGAGGTAAGTCCTATTTTTTTTTTTT
>JAQQSQ010002135.1:0-11316 GCA_028627145.1 Eidolon dupreanum | reverse complement strand
ACTCGCTTCACACCTTTGTGGAAAGTCTGCCGACTTCGGGAGACCAACTACCTTTTCTTCCGAGTAAGTCAAAGCCATAGCAATCCTTTCTCAAACGTACCTCCACATCATCCGGCCTTAAAAAGGGCACTGCGACACCTGCTACGACATGAGTGGACTTTGAGGCCATTATGCTCAGTGAGATAAGCCAACTGCCCAAGGACAAACACCGCATGGCTCCACTCACGTGAGGAACACGAGTGGACGGCTCCACAGGGACAGGGGCCGGGGGCCGGGGGGAGGGGAGCTGTTTAAAAGGGATGGTTTTCATGTTGCAAGATAGAAAGTTCTGGAGATGGATGCATGACACACTGTATTTAACGCTGCTGAACTCTACACTCTGTACACTTAAAACGGTAAATTTTACGTCACGTGTATTTTACCATAATTAAAAATAAACAAGAATTTAATAGCAATATCCTGACTTCCTGACTTCCTGATTTCTGCTTACCTTAGTTCCTTTCAAGAAGCTATAATCTGGTTTCTGTGTAGATCACTGTAAAATAAATGTCTCACCACCAATTTATGGCCTAAGAGATTTCGGAAGAATTTACACACACGCCTAGGATTCAAAAGAGTTAAGGTAGCACGTGGCTGGCAGCGTAGCTGACACTCGACCCAGAGGGGAGAGATGCCCTCCCGCAAACGGCCAGCGTGCACATTCAGACTCTACTAGTTTAAATTCTTTCCACACAAAACCACCCAGTCTCCCACCTAGGAGTAAGTATATTAAAGATTTTATCACCATATTCTGCATTTTTAAGGAAAACTTTCCTGACCACTAACCCAACAATTCAGGCCTTGTTCACTCAGCGAGACGTGCCCAGGGTTAAGAGCTGGGGACACCTGTGTGGAGTGTTTACTGCCTGGTTAGTTCTGTGACCTTTGGGACCTTTGGGACCTCTCCCGCTGGGGCTGGGACGGGTCATCAGCCCTGCCCTTCACGGATGGGAATGCACATTACCGAGCTCCAGGAGGGTCCTAGGAAGCAGGTATTTTAACCCCCCCCCTTACACAGAGGAGATCCGTACATTTTTACCTAACAAAGCCTAGAACTCCAAGACTCAGTTTGCATAAGGTCACGATTTAACCAGCTAACCAAAGGTCACAGCTCAAGGTGGTAAAAGAAACTGAGTCATAAAATTTTATCCTAAAAGTTTGGTTTAGAAGAACAAAGTTGACATCTGCTTTCAATAAACGCTACACTGGAACACGGTCAGCTAAGAACCCCAACAGTCTCTGGAACCTGGCGGGGCCGGCGTCCGATCCAGCGGGGGCCTGTGGCCGTCTTATTTCCCGCACCCCTACTTACAAACTGCTGCCTCCAAAGCCGCTTTTGAAAGGGTCACAGGACCGAAAGCAGAGCCGGACCCGGCTCGGGGAGGAGCAAGCCCGTTCCGCCCCTGGCCACCCTGACACAGGGACACAGCCCCCCCTCGGGGAAAGCCGGGGCTCCCCGGCCCACCAGACAAACCGCCCCGGCCTCTCGAGAGAAGGGGCCCCAGACGCCCTGGCAGGCAGGCCGTGCCAGCGGCGGTCACCTCATGGCACAGCTGCCCCCCGCCGTGCCCCTCCACATCCAAAACGGGGGGGGGGGGTTAGTTCTCTCTCACTTACCCCGGTTCCTCAAAGCTGTTTGTATGCTGGCCCTCCGTAAAACCCCACGTTCTGCTGCACGCTGACACATCCTCCCTCGGTCTGACAGCCAGAAGGGGCCCCTCGGCTCCAATTAGATGTGCACCCCAACTCTACTCTACGGGCATCGTCACAAAGAGGGCTCCGCACAGCCCGACAAGGTTCCCGAGTCCTTCAAGAACGGAACAGACGCTCCGCGGTGGCTGCAGAGGGGAGGCTTTCTGCTGTCCTACTTCTCACCTCGCCGAGGCAGGACACGGACACTGGTGCTCAGGTGTCCCTGCACCTCGGGCCTAGGGAAGCCCCCGACCGCTGGAGCATCTGGCCACCGCACGGCCGGGGCACAGGACGCGGCGCGGAGGACGGCCGGGCGGGCGGCAGGTACCGGCCCGTCCCCGCGCTCGGGTGAAGATGGGCACCGCGGGGGCCCGCGCCATCCGCCCCACCTCTTACCCTGGGCGCGTCCCGTCCTGCGGCCCCAGCGTCCTGGCAGCCCCGGGCAGCAACGTCAAAGCCTGGGCAGGTGGCGGCTGTCCGCTGCAGGGCCCATGGTGGGCCGGGGCCGGAACCCCACAGTCCCGGGCTCCGGGGTGCTCCCACAGCGGCGGGGGGAGGGGGGGCGGAGCAGGCTCGGCCGGGCGGAGGCCGGCGGGACCGCACAAAGCGAGCGGAGGCGGGTGGAGAAGGAGCCGGCCCCGGGGGGAAGGGGAAGGCGGCGGGGACGAGATGGCGGTGCAGAGCCGGCGCCCGGCTGACACGGGGAGCGAGCCGCTCGCTCCGCTCCTCCAGGCTCATTTCCATGCACGCAGCCCCGGTCGCCCCTCCTACCGCTCCCCACGCGGCCCCCTGCGGGGGAGGGGACGCACCTCGCTGGCTCCGGGCTGCACTGGCTTCTCTCTCCCCCGAGGGGCCAACCCTGACGGCTGCTTCATGGGGAGGACGTTAACCCTTCCCCGCTGGGAGCAGAGAGGAGGGCAGGCTGCTGTCACCCAGCACAGGCCACCCCCTGCCCCTGCTCAGCACCACGTCCGCAGGCGGTGACCCGGCCAGACCGCTTCACGCGACCCCCCTGCTTCCTGCCCTCAGGGGCCTCAGGCCCCACGCTCCACGTGGGTGGCCGCTCCAGCCCTTCTAGCAAAAGGGCCTGCCTGCCACTCAGCGATGTGCTGGCGCTGTCCCCACGCGCTGGCAAGGGTCCCATCTCCTGACCAGAGGCTGCGACGTCGCAGTCCAGCCCCGTTCTGGTTAGGGGAAGTGAGGCAGTCGATCCCGGGGACAACACGGGGAGATGGCTGGTGACAAGAAGCATCGCTGCCGTGGGGAGCAGTGGCTCCCGACCTTCAGAGGGTGCGAGGGTCGCCCAGGGCACGGGAAACACTCTGGGACACCAGGCCCAGGACACGGGCTCCACAGGCACAGACCGACGCACGGCCTCGGCCAGGTACGGGCAGATGTGAGGCCTTCGAAACAAGTCCCATGCAGCACGAGGAAAAGAGAAGGGGCCGCCACGCTCAAAAGGGTCCTCGGATCTCAGAGCCGCTGACGTTTGGGCCCCGCGCCCTGCGCACTGCAGCATGTGACGCTGCACCCTGCCCGCCACCCGCTGGAGGCCAGCAGCACCCCTCGGCGGGACGGCCGAAAACGTCTCCAGGGAGTGCCAATGTCCCCTGGAGGGCAAAACTGCCCTGGTTAAGAACCACTGCTCTGGATTAACAACAAAAAAAGGAAAAAAGCTAAGCCCCCATCCCTGCTTTCCTGACTTCCGATCTTCCCCGCACCAGTGTGGGTCCCACACCCGATTTCCTCATCACAGGAGAGGGTCACCAGACCTGACCCAAACACTCGGGGTCTGCGGCCCAGCCCATGTCTTTTGAGAAGCAGCCACAAAGCGAACAATTTTATTTTTCTATCTAAATGGCAGTTCTCATTCTAAAAGTATACCAAATCTATGACAAATAGACCCTAAAATTATTTATGAAATCTTTCTTTTAAAGATACAAATTTTCAACAAACAAGTGACACATAAGTAGCACTTTAATTAAATAAAATCTCATAAAAATATAAACAAAAATATTATCATTTAGTGGCGAGGCAATGAGCTAGCTAGCCATGTGGGGGGAAACGAAGCTGAACGTCTGCCTCATTTACAACAAAATTCTAGCTGACTCCAAGAAGGTGCTGAGGCGAGGGCACCCAGGCTGGTGAGGGCGCAGGCCCCGGGAAGGGCGCTCCCGAGCCCGACGGGCCCCCGTCAGAGGCCGGAGCCGGACGGGAGTGAGCGGGGCTGACGCTCCGTCTGGGCCGCTCTGCACAGCGGGCCCCACGGCACGGTCCGCCGGCACGCAGGCGCTTCCGGTCGAGGCCCGTGCGGTGCCTGCTCGCCGCCGGGGGCCGCGGACGCACAGGCCGACCGCGTGCGAGGACCTGCACCGTCTCACGCAGGGGACCGCGGGGTCTGCGGGTTTGGGCGCCTGGGGGTCCTGGAGCCAGGCGCCCACCCCAGGTACACAGAAACAACGTAAGGTTTGGGGTAGTCGAAGTCACATGCGACTTCCCAACCGCGCCAGGGGTGGGCGCCCTTGATCCAGAACCAGGGCGATGGCCTCTGGAAGTTCCCGTTCAGAGGGAACACGGATGGACATGCCACCAGCCGCTCACCCCGCGTCAGCTCAGACGGACGCCTGAGCACCCCCTTACCCCGCGTCAGCTCAGACGGACACCTGAGCACCCCCTTACCCCGCGTCAGCTCAGACGGACGCCTGAGCACCCCCTTACCCTGCGTGTCAGCTCAGACGGACGCCTGAGCACCCCCTTACCCTGCGTCAGCTCAGACGGACGCGTGAGCACCCTGCCTGCGGAAGCAGCGCAGCGAGGCCTGTCGTGGCCCGTTTTGCAGGTGGGGGTCCGTCTGGATCCCTGACAGAAATGCAGAGGGGCACAGACTCTCGGCGCCACAGGAAGACAGACGCAGGCACAGCTGCCCACGGGGACAGAAAGGCGGCAGGCCTCTTTCGGCCGGAGCCCAGACTTCCATGCTGCCCCTGCGAGAGGACGAGGAGCACACGCGTCGAGAACGCTCCCCGAAGGCAGGCAGGCGCCCGGGCGGAGCTGGCCAGCAGCCCGGGGACGGCCGGCTCGACTTTCCTGGCTCCGTGGTCCCCGCGTGCATCCGTCACTCAGGTCCACGTAACCAAGTGCCGCGCGCACGCAGGGGGAGGACGTGCGGGCCCACAGGTCACCCTGTGTTAACTGTGCCGCCTGAGGCCCCGGCTCACTCTGATGTCTCAGTGGGGGCTGCGGCCAAGGCGCCCCCGGCAGAGCTGACCAGGCTGGACCAGGTCACTCCTAAGGCACTCCACAGCCCCACGGGCCTTTGACCATGTGCGCTCAGTGACAGTCTCAGCTGCAAGATGAAACCCACCTAAATCTCCCACGAGCTGAAGCTCTTCACAGGGTAAACAGGACAAGACTCACAAGAGCCTTTTTCCACGAAGGAAATCTTAGCTGGGCAGAGGCAAGAACAACACGACTTCCGTAACGGTGCCTCTGGAGGACTGTGATGCGAGGGGACAGAGCGAGGGACACTGTTAAAACCCCCCGGAAGGCCTAGCCTCCATCTCTGACGTGACCGCAGCAAACTGTCACGTCCTGCCTTGACATTTCCAGGGCCACAGGGAGGCTGGGCCACAGGGGCTGCCATGTCTCCCATTTCCTAGGGTCTGGACGCCTCCTGCCCACATTCAGGGCACCTGCCCTGTCCTCGCCCCGGCTGACAGCTCTGCAGGCTGACAGGGCTCACAAACGCTGCCTTTTCCCCACAATGCCGGCTTCTGAAGACGATCCCACCTGTCCACTGGGCTCTGGGTCCTGACCCACTTTTACGTCCCTAACAAACACAGCAGCCGGGAGGCCACAGAAGGCCTCAGACGACGGATAAAGGGCCACCACTTCACAGGCGCAGACCCTTGCCCCGGCCCCGCACCCCCGTCAGAAGGGCAGAGCTGACGGTCCGTGCCACGCTCGCTGGCCCTCGGCTGTGCGCCACGGAGCCTGCAACACCCAGACCAGAGCGAGTCCCCCGCACCGCTCGTCACCGCAGATGGCGGTGCAGCTCCGTGACGTGCGCTCTGCACGGTGCCAAGAGCTCCTGCTTAAAAATAAAGACGTAACCGCTTCCGAATCTGCAAAATACGAACTCAACCCACAAGGGACGCGTGAGCGCCACCTACGGAGTAAGAGCCTCTAGTCACAGCGCCTCAGCTTCCCCTTTACCACCGCGACCTCGGCGACCTGTCCAGCCGGGGCTGGCACACTACGGGGGCGGGGGGGGGGGGGAGGCGCTGCGCTGGCGCCCGGGGCAGCGTCTCGTTGGCACCCTGAACCCCAGCATGTCAGTGGACAGGCACCTCCCTCACTTCCGTGGGAATGTCTCCCTGTAAACAAAGCTACTTCACACTCACGTGGTAGCTCATACTTAAAACACATTTTCATTTCCATTTTCATCCGCACTCTACACCAAAGTCCACCTGTGACCCACGCACAATTCCCGATGGTGAACTATGCAGGTGACCCCCCTCCCAGCATGTATGAAGACTCCCCGAGTCTGAGCGATGCGCCCAAGGCGAGCGACTCACAGACCCCGATCCCCACCCGGGCCACGGGCTGAGCCCTCAGCTCTTTACCTGCTCGGCTGCCACCAAGCCCCGCTGGCTCAGCGCTCACTGAGCATGCGCCCGCGCCCGGCCCGGAGCGGAATGCAGGCTGGCGGGGGGGGGGGGGTGTGGAGACCGCGGCACCTGTGGCCACAGCCGCCAGCACACCCAGTGCTCAGGGACGCCGGGTGACACCGAGAGGCTTCAGAGGTCACGCCTCTAAGCCAGGACGCCCCGAACAGAGCAGCAGAGACCGGGGGGACACAAGTGCCAAGCGAGAAGAGGCTGGGAGGTGCAGGGGTGCCAGGCGAGGCCAGGGCCCAGGGCACGTGGGGCCTGGGGTGGCACTCAGAAGGGAGCCCAGCGTGTACCTGTGACGGCCTTGCTTCCCCACGGCAAGGGGCCTGGTTCCATCCCAAAGTTCAAGGGCAAATGAAGGGGGACCACACGTTTCAAAGATCAGATCAAAGAGCTAGAGCCAACCCCAGGCAGCTGAGAAAGGCCAGAGGCCACTCAGTCGGCTGGATCCCCCCCAGCCACACCTGCAGAGTGCTGGGAGGGGAACGGGGAGCACTGTGAGCCCCAGCGCCAGGCGAGCACAGAGCACGCGGCAGCGTTTGTCATTTACGGGCTATGTGATGAGCTGGTACAGCAAGGGAGGACCTGCCCTCTTTAAAGAAATGTCCCCACCCCGTTAGGCGTGCTCTTTGGGTGACAAATCTAGTAAAAGCAGCTCTGTGCGGAGCGCAGGCTGACACGTGACCCTCCCCCCTGGGATCCTGGGGACCTGCCCAAGGGAAGTCCAGCGCTGCTTTCACTTTCCCACCAGCCTGAGCGCCATCTCTGCGTCCACACCGAGGCGCGGTGGCCTCAGCGGGGGTTACAGGGCACCGTGCCCTCCCTCGAGGGCAAGGGGAGGTGGAGAACCCCAGGTTCCTGAAGGTTCCTTATGCAAAGCAGAGGCGCCCATCAACCCGCCCCTCCCCCGATGTCTCGAGTGCCCGCCCTGAAACGGCGCCCCACCCCCAATCCGGCCCCAGTGTGCACCCTGAGCAGTTTGTGCTGAATTTTAAAGCCTCAGGACGACATGGGACAACCCCCTGGGCCCCGCCCTACTCAGACTCTGAAGTGACAGTTCAATGCATCCACATCCTCCGTGGGCCTGAAGCCAGGCTGGCCCAGAGGGCACGGTCCCCAGCTGTCACTGTCTGCCAGGCCGGGTCATACCTACCGTCACAGCATCAGAGCCGACGTCCTCTTCCACTCTCGAGAGTGTCCGCTTTGGAACGAGAGGCCTTGGCTGCTGCGGATGCACCGTTCAGACACGGCAAGTCCCACATGGGCAGTACAGCCCCAACCCAGAATCGCCTGTCACCGCTGCTCCCCACCCCGCTCCACGGGCAGAGGTGTCATCACAAACACGGATGTGTCCCCCTCGCCCAAGTCTTTCACACGTGGTACCCATCGTCCCACAGATGTGCTCCACGATAATTTGCATTGCTAGAAGTGAAACTTGAAAATGTATTTCACAGTGAACCAGACAAGGAAAAGCATAAAAGGACCCCCAATTTTATTATAACTTAACAAATCCTCTAATATCTATTTCACACTTACTGTGTCACTCGCTGCTGGCTACAAACCACACGTCGTGCTGTTGTGTCTCACAGCACTGCAACACTGCCCTCAGGTGAAACACACGCGTGTGCGCACACAAACCCGAGACTCCAGCAGGTCGGGAAGCCCTGGCCTCTGCAGGATCTCTCGGGATTATAAGCCACAAAGCTTGTCACTGTTCACAGCGGGTGGAGATGGAGGAAGTTGGCCTTCACCTCGCACCAGAAGAGGAAGCCTCCATTCGCCACACTCCCTCTGCTGCGTTTCATCCCAGACCACGGACGTGCTCCACCCCGAACCTCGCCTGTGCCTCAACCTGGTCTCTGCCGCCTTCACTGGTTAGTGTCACGCTCACTGTGGACGCGGGCGTGGCTGCCAGGACTTCTGCCCACTGTCACGCACACACGGACATGCAGACGGCACAGTCACCCGCGGGTGGGCCTGCTGGGCCGGGAAGCACCCTGGGCAAAGGCTGGGGGACTGGGGGCGTCTTCAGTTCAAACACACACCTAGTGTCTCTCCCCCGCCTCAGCCTCCGACCCTCGGCAGCCCTCGGCCAGCTCCCCCTGAACACGGCGGACACCCAGCATTGTGGCTGCCGCTCCTCCCGCGGGGCGTGACGCTGCCATCGCGGGCCACGTCTCCGTCAGGAGAGACAACTCAACTCCACAGCGCACGCCTGGGGCGGCCGGACTCACCGTCCTCCTCCTGGGTTTTAAGGACCATCTTTTTCCGTCGCAGCAGGACCCTAAAGGTGGCTCTGTTTTGCTCTTCAGAGGAGAACTCAGCCAAGTTTCGAGGGAGGCGGGGCTGGGTGAGGCAGGACGCCTGCGGGCCGTCTAGCCACCCTGACAGCTCAGAGCCGCTTCCTGGGCCGCAGGAACCGGCTGGCTGCACTCGGGGACCAATCAGCCTCGGCCCCAGCGGCAGCGTCACCGGGGTTCACTGCCCCACCCAGTTCCTGAAGTCAGGCTCAAGTAGCTTCCTGGTAGCCGGCCGCCTCCTCCCTGCCAGCAGTCGTCGCTGGGGCCACGAGGCCAACCCAGCGGCTGCTCCACTGTCTTCTCGCAAGTCCAGCCGGAGCCACACGCAGCCCTAGGTGACCCTTCTCGCTTCAGCCCCAAGTCCTTCCCCCGAGTGGAATCGTGAAAACCCCTGGTCCTCCCACAGTGAGGTAGCAGCGCACCTCCTGCAGGAATGACTAAGAGATGGAGTCACTGCATCGTGAGGTCACCCGCTAAGCAGGAGGCACAGGGCAGAGGCAAAAAAAACACAAGGGCAACACTCCCAACGGAGGCTCAAGTTCATCCCCATTCCACGTTCTCGCATGCGCCACCGAACTGTTCTTTTCTGCGTGTTCTGATGATACTCACGACACAAATTCACTGCTGAAACTAGACAACAGCAATGAGGGAAAACCTTAACCCCGTCGCCCAGGGACGACCACTGACGACGACCTGGAGTGTGCCCTTTATTCTCCCAGACTTGTTCTGTGTAGTGTGTCCTCATCCTCTCACGCACACACGTCTTTATCTCTCCATACATCTCTCCTACATGTCTTCTACGTAGTACATATAACACTTTACACTTAGTACACGAAACATATTTCTCTCAACAGATACTTGCATTATCTCAAGATAAGTATGTAAACATATGCAGATATACAGAAATACACAGAGAACTGGCTATTTTATATGCTGTTTTATAACCAGTTATTCTTACTTACCATAAACGTTTTTCATGACTATGAATGGACACCTACCACATAGACAGAACAGTGAACCACGCCCCGTGAGACTTTAAGTGGCTTCTCATTGTTCTGCCGACCTCCCCAGCCGGGAGCCACATGCAGGCATAAGCCCTCATCACTTCCTCAGGACGCTGGGGGAGGGGGTCACTGCTGCTGGGTCCAGATGCAGTCCCGTGGGCTCCCGGGGGGAACGGAGGAGCCTGCGCCTCGGTACGGACACGCGCGAGCAGCAGGTGAGAGCCCGGCCGGCCTCGGCGCGTGGGCCGCGCTCCTCCAGCGCCCGCTGTGCCGCCTGACGGGGCCTAGGGCCCCTGGCCCCACGCCAGGGAGGACGCCGAGGCGCAGGGGTGGTGTGCAGCTTGCCCAGAGTCCAGGACCCGGCTGTGACCATGTCTGACCACCCGGCAGGCTGCTCCTGTGCTCCCCTTGCGATGTCAACCCCTGCAGCCGGTGTGGGGGCGGGGGGATTAACCTGCTGTCCCCAGCGGACACCACAGCGCCGCCTCCAGGCACCCCAAGGCCAGTGGCCTCGATCAAACCTCTTCCGTCTTGACTGATCATAAATAAAGATGCACACCGGTTTTAAAGGCACTGTTTCGTAGAGCCGCCTGATCCAAACCCGGCTTTTTACTTTTAGTTCCGACGCGGACGTCACGGTGACGCTTCCTCCCTCCCACCCTCCACCCACCAGCATCCTGGGCCAGCCCCGTCGGCTCCGCTCAAAACCGAGTCCGCACTCCACTCCCGGCACCAGGCCTGCTCTGACGCCAGGCCCACTCCTCGGAGGACAAGTCCCTCCCGTCTTCCCGTCGCGTGGCACCGCGTCCCTCTGCAGCGGACGCCGTGGCGGGACGGCTGGGCCACGAGACACGGTCTCAGCGCTTTCGCGACGCCCAGGCCCGCCCCTGCCCCGACGGGGCCTCCCCTTCTGCCAGCCCGTGGGTGAAAAGGGCTCTCCCTGCCGTCCGCGGTCTGCCCGGGCCTGATGGCCAGGCGCTGACAGCTCTTCACGTCTAAGGTGTCTCCTCCTGCGTGGGCTGCTGTTCACCCTTCGCCCGCGTTTTCTGACTGTTCACCTTTCCTCACTGGTGTGCGGATCACTAACCTGCACCGTGCTGATGTTTTTCTCACCACCTGTCACTGGTTTTGAACACGCTGTGGTTTCTTTTGTCTTAGAGGTCTCTAACCTCACCCTCATTCATTTCACTCAGCACTCTCTGGGCGCCGACTACTGGGTCCTGGAGACACAGAGGGTCACCGCGGTGCCCTTGGGGCGTGCACAGCCCCCCAGGAGCTGGGCGGACAGCTCCGGGGTGCGGGGGTTAGGAGCGGGCTGGTCAGGGCCAGGGTTCCTGAGAGGAGCTGCAGCAGAGAGCAAGGTGAGGTCGGGGGCTGAGGGGTGGGGCGCTGTCGGGCTGTGGGGGGCACCCCACAGCTCTGGCTCCGCTGTGGGCACGGTGGGTGCAGCTGCCAGGGTTTGGATCTGACCTCCTCTGTAGAGACAGCACTCCGGCTGCCTGTCGGGGAGGAACACACAGTAGGGCAGATGCAGGGAGACCTGCTGGGCGACCCGCACACTCATCCAGGCCAGGGACGGTGGCGGCCGAGGCAGGAGGTGGTCAAACC
>JAQQSQ010002134.1:0-11317 GCA_028627145.1 Eidolon dupreanum | reverse complement strand
ACGTGCCCCGCAAACCTCAGACACTGTCCCCGCACCAGGCGGCTGGCTTCTTGACCCAGAGTTAATTGGGGAGATGGAGGCAGCATCAGAAAATGAGGTCCGGGTTCCGGTGGCAGCTCCATCCAAGCTTTCTTGAACCCGTCACTCGTAGCGTGTGTGATTAGTTTCTCTGTTTGTAAATCGAATATATATATGGCGGATGTAGATATAAACTCCTATGTGTGTGTACATATGTATGTTTGTACCTATATGATGATATAAATCCTCCGCTCATTCTAAAAGGATCCGAGGCAGCTTGAAACAGGCAGAAAAATAGCCTTAATGAGCAGTAATGGTGCAGACACAGAGGTAGGGAGACACCAACGTTCAGCCTCGCGTTTGACTCCGAGCTCCGTGGAATGCAAGATAAAAAAAAAAAAGGTAAGAATCCAAACTCTCCTCGTCAGAAAGGAGAAAACATTCTCGTTCTTGGGAAGAAAGCTTTTCTAAGAACTGGACACAAACAGCGTTTTCTTTGGACTGTTAATCTCAGGCCCCGAGGGTTAGTGCACAGTGTCTTCAACTAGCTGGAATTTTTCAATTATTTATATCCGGGCTCGTTCCATGAAGGATTCGGAGTGACAGTTTTCATAAAGTGATTTCTTATCGAGACCCTTAATAAAACATACTGCCCCAGGAGCTGAATCTGAGAGTCACCCAGTGACGAGGCGCCATGTCTTAGGGGCCACCCTTGGTTCACGCTAGTGGCCAGTGTGCTCAGAGCGGGGCTGTCCCTCCCGACCCCGTGTGACTCACAGAGTGGCTCTGGAAAGTACTTTAGAGGTTATAAAGTGCTAAAAAATTACCCGCTACGTCGTGACATAACAAAAAAAACTACGAAAACCGTCTTACAACTTTTCCTAGAAATATCCATTTCCTGAGTTTGATGCAAAGAGATGTGGCGTGCTCTCGCCACCGTCCTCGGTGCCCCCGAGAGCCCGTCACCGGGACATCTTTCTCAGCCCTGCCCGTCGGTCCTGGGAATCTCCTGGAGGCACAAACAGAATCTAGAATTCCAGGTACTAGCTTTGCCAGAACGAGATTACAGTGTCTTTCCTTGATGTTCTGTTTACAGTCATTTTCTACTTTCGAAGAGGAGAGGAAATTCTATTGACACAACGAGGCTTGTGATCACGGTAGAAGTCCTGTCCAGACTGTGAATGTCACAAGGGCAGGCTGCCCGTCTGTGCGGTTCCCCACGGTCACAGGACAGTGGTGGCACAGAACGGCCCGAGCGATGGCATCCGTGGCTGAGGTGGGGGAAGGTGGGATCTGAGAGGAAAGCTGTCGAGCCGCGTGATTATTATTATTACGAAACTGGAACTAGCGAGGAGGGTAGGAACAGGCCCACGGCGAGGGGCTTTCTGACCTGGACCCGCCTTGGGATCCCAAGGAAGCTGTTGACATACAATACCAAATACCTGTGATTGATATTATCATTTCCTAATTTCGCATGAATACAACTGTAAAATTTTAATGTCTCTGTAAATATACAAGAAAGACTATCTTATAAGTATGGAAATTTTAAACTCATGCTTGTAAAAACTGTTTAAATCCTTCAAGTGACTCTTTGGGTGACAGATACTTGGCCGTTGGCCTAATTCTTTCGTATCGGTTTAACTCGGTGCCAGTGGACACAGGTGTGCTGTCTCTCCCAGACTCGCAAGCGCCAGTGCTTGGCGGGACCCTGCGCTGTTGCGTAAGGGGGTGGCTCACGCCGGCGGGCGCAGCCTCGAGTCTTTTTGGTGGTTGCGTTTGAAACCTTTGTAGGGAGTCAGATGCGCTTCTGAGTTATGTCTCTACCAAACTGTGACGGGAAAACCCAGGGATGGGGACTTGTCTGCGTGTGAGTGTGAGTGTGTGTGTGCTGGTTATGTGTCGAGTGTGTGCTAGTCGTGTGTGTGTTCTGTGTGTGTTGTATGTGTGTTGTATGTGTCGAGTGCATGTGTAGGTTGTAGGTGTGTGTTATGTGTTGAATGTGTGTTGTGTATGTGTGTCGTGTGTCTCGAGTGTGTGTGTAGGTTGTATGTGTGTGTTATATGTTGAATGTGTGTTGGTTGTGTGTGTTGTGTGTGTTGTGTGTGTTGAGTGCATGTGTAGATTGTAGGTATGTTATGTGTTGAATGTGTGTTGGTTGTGTGTGTGTCGTGTGTGTTGTATGTGTGTTGTGTGTCGAGTGCATGTATATGTTGTGTGTGTTATGTGTTGAATGTGTGTTGGTTGTGTGTATGTTGTGTGTGTTGTATGTGTGTTGTGTGTGTCGAGTGCGTATGTAGGTTGTGTGTGTTATGTGTTGAATGTGTGTTGGTTGTGTGTTGTGTGTGTTGTATGTGTGTATGTCATGTGTGTCGAGTGCATGTGTAGGTTGTAGGTATGTTATGTGTTGAATGTGTGTTGGTTGTGTGTATGTCGTGTGTGTTGTATGTGTGTTGTGTGTGTCGAGTGCGTATGTAGGTTGTGTGTGTTATGTGTTGAATGTGCATTGGTTGTGTGTGTGTCGTGTGTGTTGTATGTGTGTTGTGTGTGTCGAGTGCATGTATAGGTTGTGTGTGTTATGTGTTGAATGTGTGTTGGTTGTGTGTGTTGTGTGTGTTGTATGTGTGTATGTCATGTGTGTTGAGTGCATGTGTAGGTTGTGTGTGTTATGTGTTGAATGTGTGTGTGTCGTGTGTGTCGACTGCGTGTGTAGGTTGTGTGTGTGTTATGTCGACTGCGTGTGTAGGTTGTGTGTGTGTTATGTGTCGACTGCGTGTGTAGGTTGTGTGTGTGTTATGTCGACTGCGTGTGTAGGTTGTGTGCGTGTGTGTGTGCGTGTGTGTTCCGTGTCGAAGCCGCCTTGCTCACAGAGCTGCGGCACTCATGAGGAAGGTGCCCTGGCCGGGGCGGAGGCCGCGTTCCGGCTGCAGCTGTCACCATGGGTGTGTCCGCTTGACCCGGCATCTGCCTCCTGGGGTCCCCATCCCTCTGCAGCAGGCGGGCGGCAAAGGCGAGGTGGCTCTCACAGCCCGTGTCCCCGTCAGCCTTCGGAGGACAGCCTTCCCGGGGATTACCTGCTGGCGGGTGGCACGGGGCCTCCCACGCCCTGAGAGTGGGAAGCGCTGGGGTAAACACCGCTAAGCCGCAGGACGTCTCAGCAGCCGCGGCATGCGGGTACACATCCGGGCCCCAGAGGGAGACTAGCTCACGGCCCCCACGTGCCTGCCTGGCCCTAGTGACCCTGGTGCCGAGCTCAGCTCCGACCCCATGACTGCGCTCGGTGGGGCCACCGGCAGAAGCCACCTGGCTGCTTTTGTTCTCACATGTAGGACGAGGCCGCTTCCCTGCTCCGTGCCCAGCCACGTCTGGGCGACCAGGCCTCGGCTGGTGACCGCGCGGCCGGGGCTGCACACGTGGGCGGAGCCCACCTGCGCGGCGGGCCTGCTGCCGGCGCCCGCGGCCCGGCGGGGCTTCTGGCCGCGTCCAGCCGCTTCCTCCGCGGTCTCGGTGCTGGAATCGGGCCACCGAACCCCGGGCCGGGGCTGCCCTGCGGGACGAGGGGCGGGGCGGGGCGCCTGGGGGCGGGGCGCGGCGACAGGGGCGCAGGGCCACCCCGCGGTCCGAGCGGGGCCGGGGGTCGGGGCGCACGCGAGGACCTAGCGGTGGAGACGCGCGAGCCGCGACCGCCGCGGGCGCTCTCCGGCCGCTGTCGCCGCGGGCGCAGGGTCAGCGCGAGCCCTCGGGCCGCCCTGGGGCAGCGGCCGCCGTCCGTGCCGGGCGAGCGGAGGCTGTGGTTTCGGACGCCGCCCGAAGGTCCGGTGGGCCTGTGTCCCGTGTCCATTTTCTGGGGAGGTCCTTAGAGAGACGAAGATGTCCCCTGGTACCGCGCATTGGGACGTGTTTCTGCTGTTGACTGCGAGGCCACGGGGACCGAGGGCCAGGGCGCGACCCTCCGCGGCGCGGCCCGCAGCCCGGCCACCGCGCGCGGCCGCCCAGGCCTGCGGCGCGCTCCTGTCGCCTCGTCTTCAGCCGTGCGCCCCGCTCGCGCCCAGCACCTCCTCGCGGCCGGTCGCTCAGGCGCCCCGTCCGGTGGTCCCCTCCAGGGGGCGCTCAGGAGCCCGCTCCAGGGCCCCGGGGCCCTCCTCGTCGCACCCCGCGGAGCACTGCCCTCTCCACCGCGGCCTTTTGTAGCCTTTGCGCTACGACCGTGGATGGCCACGGCGCCACCAGGCGGAGGGAGCGTTTCTGCTACGTCACAGTCTTACCGAGCCCGTCGCATAAGCGGTGCAGCGTTGACTGGATTGTCGTTATGTGGGCCCTGACCGCGTGCAAATGACCACGGATCTCCTGCCACCAACAGTCAAGGACAGAAGACGATGGCACGACATCCTAAAAGGGCTGCAGTGACAAAGTCTCCCAGCCTAGAACTCGGTCCCTGCAGAGCTGGTCATCAACGTGAAGGCAAAGGGGCCTCCAGGGCTGTGCTGTCCTGTGCTTCAGCCGCTGGTGACAGTCACCGAGCGCTAAGACGTAGCTCGTCTCAATGGAGATGTAAGTGCAAAATATACACCGACTTTCAGAGATTTAGTGTGAATAAGATTAGGTAAACTACATCAGAATTAATTTTCTTATATTGATTGCATGTTGAAATGGTTGTATTTTTGATATTAAATGGAATAAGTTAATACAATTGTAAAAATGAATGTAAAAGACATTTCAGATTGACAAGCACCAAGACAATTCCTACCCACAGACCCCACGGTGAGAAACGCTATGGGAAGATCTTTGGGAGGGAACTCGGTCTGGACCATCTAGCGAAGGTCACCAGACGTGACCGATGTGAGTAAACACTATTGATACTTTCCTCCTCTACCTTTTCAAAGAAGACAAGACTTTTTTAAACTACAAATTATAAAACTGTATTTCCACGTATATAAATACAAAATACACAAACGTGATAGTGCAAGGTGGAGGAACTCTAGTGTGGTAAGACCTTCTATATTTATGTGAAGTAACATGATCTTAAATGTAAACAGATTATAATGAATTATAGATTACATGGCAGTTCCTAGAGCAACCGCTAAAAATTTTTAAAAGATACAGCTAAAAATGTCAATACAGGGATTAAAATAGAATGCCAAAAAAAACCTTTGGTTAACCTCAAAGAAGGCAAGAAAAGAGAAACTGAGAAACAAAAGCAGATGAGAGAAAAAGAAAACAAATGTTAAAATGGTAGACCTGAATTCAACCATGTTGATAGTGGGAAGCGTTGTAAACAGGCTAAAAACACCAATCAAAAGACAGAGCCTGTCAGACCGGTGAGAAAGTGAGGTCACCCGTATGTTGTCTTAAGAGATGCACTTTTTAATTCGGTGACACAATGGACAAAATTAAAACATAGATATAATACATAAATCCTTTTACTCTCTCTCTCTATGGTATAGTATTCTAATACTGATATGGAAGCATAGAAATATAGACTAGATAAAAAAATATGCACATATATACTAAAAACAGTAATTGTTAAAATCTGGAATAGCTAGAGTGATACCAGACGAAATAGACTTTGAGGCAAAGCATATTATCAAGGATAAGGCAGAACATTTCGTAATGATGAAAGGCTACATCGGCAAGACGTAAAGGTAAAAATTTGTATAAGCTTAATAACAGAGATTCAAAAAACATGTGCCGAAAAATGAGGAGAGAGATGAATACAATACCATAGTAAAACTCCATTCTTGATAATCTATAAGAAAACTAGACAAAAAATCAGTAAGATAGAGAACCTAAATTATAAATTATGATTATAAATCTATATATTTATAAATCTGTACATTTAAATTATAAATCTAAATTATAGGAGCTAAATGATTTAATTGACATTTATGGAAACTTCAACCAACTCTGCAGAATCCACATTATTTTCAAGTGTACGTGGAATGCTTATCACGATAATTCATATTCTGGGCCATAAAACAACACTTAATCAATTTCAAAAGATTGAAATATTACAGTGTGTCCTATGACCACAATGGAATTGCATTTGAAATCAATAAGAATAAGAGCTCTAGAAAAGCCCCAAATATTTTTATGTTAAATGATGAACTTTAAAAAACCCCATACATCAAAGAAGAAATCACAATGGAAAAGAGAAATAATTCAAATGGAATGAAAATGAAAATACTACATATCAAATTTTATGGAATGTAGTTAAAGCGGTGCTTACAGGGAAATTTATAACTCCGAAATGCTTATTTTCGAAAGGAAGTGAATTAAATCAATGATCTAATTTTCCACTTTAAGAAACTAGAAAAAAGTGAGCACGTCAAACCCAAGGTAACCAGGAAGAAGGGAATGCTGGAGATTAGAACAGAAATAAATGAAACAGTAACAGGCAAAAACAATTGAGAACGCAATAATGCCCAACTGGGTCTTTCAAAATATTAATAAAATTTATAAACCCCTAGCAAGAAAAAAGTGAGAGAACATAAATTAGTATCAGTAAGGAAAGAGGAGACATCATTCAGAACCTACAGGCATCAAATTTATAATAAGGAAATATTACAAACAATGTTATGCCAGTAACTTTGATAAATTTATTGACAGTTTGTCAATAAGTGACATTGAAATGGACACATTCCTCAAAAAATACAACTTATCAAACATGATGTAAGTTGAAGAAAAAAAAAATCTGAATAGGTTTATATCGATCACAGACCTTACACTTTCTACCAAAATAATTTTCTACAGAGAGAACTCTAGGCCCAGATGGTTTCATTGGTGAATTCTTTCCAACATCTAAGGGAGAAACATTACCAATCCCACAATAAATATTCTTTGAGGAAACAGAGAAGGACCCTTTTTCAACTCATTTTCTGAGGGCAGCATAATTGTGACACCACAGCCCGACAAAAGCGTCACAGACAAAGACGATGATCGAGCAGCATCTCTTAAGAAGATGGAACAAATCGTTGGCACGTTGAGTCCAGCGATGCAAGGTAGGGACACGCTGTGAGCGCGTGGGCTCGGTCCTCCGAAGGCGAAGTCGGTTTGCTGTTTGAAATCCATAAAACGCATCGAAGTCGATGCAGAAAAAGCATCTGATGAAAATTGGAACTTACTGAAGAGAAGAGCTTTTCTCAGGACACTAGTGATAAAAGGGAACATTTCCCAGTCTGAGAAAAGGCACCTACAGAAACCGTCACGTCGCGTGATGCTTGACGTGGGAAGACAATGCTTCCGTCTGCCGCGGGGAAGAACACGAGCCGTCCTCGCCCCGTCCGGGGTGTGCTGCAGGTCCTGACTGGTGTAGAAGGTTAGAAATGGAAATTGAGGGTGTACGCCTTAGAAATGGAAGAGTGAAACCGTCCCGTTCGCAGACAGCGTGATGGCTTACACGGAAAATCTAAATTATTTACAACCACAGTGACAACAACAGCAATAACAGCTTATTTGGTCAAATATGTGCATGTAATGGTCTCTGATAAAGGCCAATATTCAAAAATAAAAATTGAATTTCTACATACTGGCAGCAGTCAGAAACTAAAATAAAAAATTTATGTGTAGTGGTATCGAAAGGCATAAAATATTTAGAAATAAAGTAAACACAGGACACGAAACACAGGTACACCGAAAACTACACCACTTTGCTTAGAGAAAGTAAGGAACACCTCGATAGACGAGGAGGTACATACCATGTTCATGAATGGCGGGAAAGCTCATTGTTGGCCGAGCGTCGGTCGCCTCTCACGTGACCTGTATCTTTAACACAATTTCAATCTCCATCCCATAGAAGGCTCAGAAATGCTTGATTCTGACATTTATGTGGAGGCCGAAGGAATCGTGACTAGCCTAGAAATCGTGAGAGCGCTTAGCACACTTTAGCACACTTGAGTTCCTGACCCGCGGGGAGGTGCGGTGCCGGAGCGGTGCGGGTCCAGGCCGTGTGGACAGCAATTCTGGAGCCGAGACTTCCGGGGCCAGTTGATGCTCAACCAAGGCATCTGCGAAGCGCAGGAAAAGTAAGTCCTTTCGACAGATATGACCAGAATAACTTAATACCCATGTAGGAAAAGAAGAACAAAAGAGACATCCTAAACAAAAATTAACTTGAGATAGATCAAGACATATAAGTAAAAATGAGAACTATAAAGTGCTTACGGGAAAAACATTGGAGAACATCTCTATAAACAGAAGCAGGCAAAGGTTTCTTGGATAGGGCGCAGAAAATAAAATTCACAAGAGAAAATTTTGGTCGGACTTAAAACAAAACTCTTTCTGCTCATTAAAAATACAGTTTGAAAAAGAGAAGGAGCGAACCCAGGCTGGTGGAAAATATTCCCAGTTCGTATAGGTGGCAAAGGACTTGTATCGTGAATATAATTCCTATATTCGGTAACGAAGAAGGAAGCACCTTGTTTTTTAAAAAAATGGGCAAATGACCGGAGCGGTCACTTAGCCAAGGACGGCGTCCGCATGGCCAGCTGAGCACGTGAGGCGGAGCCCAAGCTCCAGGTGCCGGGCGCTGGGCTGCACGTCCCCGGGGCGGCCGCACCTCACAGAGACGCAGCTGCGTGGGCCGGGGAGCGGGGACGAGGCCTCCTCTGTGGGCGAGGCTGGCCCTGGGCCCCGATGGAGAAGCCGGGGCACACGTGTTCCTGCCGCTCCCCCAGGACGGGTCCAGCCCGCCGAGGACTCGCTGTGATGACGCGGACCCCAGAACACACAGGACTCGGTGCGCGTGCCGCGTGCAGAGGGCGGCAGGGGGCCGGCCCGTGGCTTCCTGGAGCTGGTGGCACGTCAGGGGTCCCCTTCCGGCTACCCCCACGTGCAGCCCACGCAAAGGAGACCGGCCGAAGCACGCGGGTGCCTCTGCCCGGGCGAGCCCGGCCGCGGTCCGCGGAAGCCCCGCGCTGCCAGTCCTCGCGTCCCGTGACCCGGCAGGTCACAGGAGCCCCACACACCTTAGAAATGCTGCACGTTCACCCCGGAGAGGCCGTGGAAATGGGACGACACCCTGGGCTGTTGGCATGTGCGCCCTTCCCCCGCCTGCCACAGCCCACGAGGCAGAGCGGGCCCGTGAGGGACGCAGTGGCTGAGCCACGCTCGCGTGCTGGCCGTGCCACCTCTGGTCTCCCCACTGAGGGGCACAGGTGCTCAGTTTCTGCGAGCGGGTTGACGCCGCACGCGAGGCAGCAGCGCCTCCGCGTGGCTGAGGGTCCCCTTCGCTGAGACCGTCCCCACGGGCTCCCGCCACCTCACGGCTGTGCGTTTCTTCCACACGTTTAATGAAATGTCACCAGGTAGCTGACTTAGTTAAGGGCTTAGGCACTGAAGTTCCTTCCATTGCAGAGGGCAGCTCTGAAGCAAAGTGCGGCTGCAGAGCTAAGCCCGCGAGTCGCATGAGCTGACACGGGCGAGGCCAATCTGGTGACGATCTGCCACGTGTAAGTCCCCGCGCTTCCCCGCTCCCGCTGGACAGGAGGCCGTGCGGCCCGCCAAATGACCATCCTGGCTCGAAGGTCAGAGCCACCTGGGGGCGGTGGCGCTGTGACTGAGGACACACGTGGGCTTGAGCGCGCGCAGCCGGGAGGCGCCTCGTCCCGCCCGGTCAAGTTCACGCTGCCACCGAGCGGCCGGGCTGCCCCGCACGGCGCCCGCGGACGGCCGGCAGGCGGGGTCCGCCGTGGCGCCAGCCACCCGGCAGTGCGTGTGCTCACCAGCAGGTCGGGACGCCGCGTGCGCCGCCTTCACGTCGCGAACCTTCAGAAAAGGAGACAAACACACGTGAAATTTGTTCCCCAGAGTAAAAATTGTAGCTTTCAACGCGTGTTTGCAGCGGAGCCCAGGTGATGATAGATTGGTCGCAGAAACCCGGGATTAGCAAACACTGCCAGCCGCTGACCTGCTGGGGTCCATCAAAGCCGCAGGGACCGTCGCCGCCCACAGGAGGGGCCCGTGCAGCAGCCTCCACCACCTGCTAAAATGAAAGATTCTCGGAATATCGCACCGTGCAAGACTTGTTGACGATGCAAACAGAAAGATGCCCTTTCGTCTCATCAGGGCTTTGATGTCATGACGCACAGCCTCCGGGGCCGGCCCTCCCGGACTCGCACCCAGATGTTATCTGCCTCCCACCCCTGGGTGCCCGGTGTCGGCATGCGGGGGCCCCTGACGGTGACGAGGCGCTGCCTCCAGTGCTTTTGGTGAGGGACTTGGCCGCTTCTGAGCTAGTAGGAAGATGAGAGGAGGCTGTGGCCACGTTTCTAAGGTCTGGAATTCTAGTCCGTCTCGAGCATCAAGGTGAGGGAGGGAAGCGTAAGCCGTTGAGTCAGCCCGGAATGCATGCCGTCCACCTGAGCAGCGGGCCAGGCCCTGGACGCTCGGGAAATGCCAGCTGGGACCCCCGATGCCCCTGCCCCAAGGGGATGCAGCCGCCTTCACGCACTGAAACGTGAATGCCCTTCCCTGCCGTTTAGATGAGACAGACACTTCGCATCTGAAGAAATAGTTCATTCAGAAGCACGGGTTTCCTCTCTCCCACGGCCTTGGGTTTTAACTTGGGTTATGATCCCCCTCCGTTTCCTACGTGGGGCTGCCTGGCCCCCTCCCCACCCAGCGCATTCAAACTGGAAATGGAATCCCAGGCCTTCGAAAGGCTCTGGGGTCACCCAAACGGGGGACCAGGGCGGACAGCCACCGATCCACTAAATTATGATATGTTGTGATGTGATTTTATTCGTTTAAAGACATGCTCACTATTCAAATGCTTCTGAGTGTATTTGCATAAAGAAATCTAAATGTCCCAGGCTGGAAAAATCAGGAACAATAGGTGATATATTCTTCTTCATTCAGTAGAGAGTCTTTGAATAAAAGTTGTATAAATATACTGAGATTGAGCTTTAGCTACTTAAATTTCTGTTAAAGTGGCCTATAACGTGTGTGACCAAAAGTAGAATTTTAAAGAGTGAATACTGCAAGACAGACACAATTCTGAGACAACGTTCACACTCCCTGGAAATTTCCTCTCAAACTTTCTCCTCATTCGTCTTAAGATCTAGAAATAATGTTCTTTAAATGACACTTTGCTCCCAATTAAAATAGCCAGAACGTTCGTGTAACTGTGGGCTGGGTGACTGACAATGAGGCCGACCCTGGGCCCTGGAAGATGGGGGTTTCATGGATGTTTCGGGGCCCGGGGAGGGTTCAGCCTCTCTCTGGGACTTGCGGCGTTTGTGGGGCCGCAGACCCTCCCTCCGCTCGGGCGCCGGCCCACACTGTGCCAGCCGAGGGGGGCTCTCTC
>JAQQSQ010002133.1:0-11319 GCA_028627145.1 Eidolon dupreanum | reverse complement strand
ACATAAAGCAGGGATCCAAGAGGCTCAGATGCCACCTACTAAAACCGAAAGAAAAGAGCCTTATTTGTAGCAGGCAAAAGAGAGACCTTTATGTAATAAATTTTCTTTCTGGAAAAAAAGTAGAATACATTTCCATTAATGCCTAGGTGAAGAAATCATCCCCTGCCCAGCGTTCCAGTGCCAGAAAGAGATGTTCACATGATGCTGGCTGTGAAAATGAATGGAGATTTTGGCTGAGTGAACTGGCTGTAGTCCAAGGTGTTCCTCTTAAAGGGCTGGCACGTGGACTTACTGCTGATGGACTCACTTGCTCTGCGCTCCACCACTGGGGCAGCAGCCTGAAAGGCGCCAGGTACATATGGGGAGGAACTAAATTGTCTGGCTTCAGGGCAAGGGCTGAAAGTGTGGCTTTCTCCCACACAGAAGTGGTGGCAGAAGCCATTGTTCCTTTGTTAAGCCCTACCTCTACCCAGCCTGCAGTCTCGGGGGGGCACCATATCAACCTGGATAACACCACCCTGGCAATTCTCTGAGACCTCGTCCCATCTAAACTGAGGGCCCAACCAAGCCACCTCCAGTGGCTCTTCCATACGATGACCTGATTTAGCTCACACTACAGACTTTTCCTAGAATTTCTCAAAGGTTCATAAACACCGAACAAACAGCATCTGGTCTCAGCATGCTCTCTACCTCTTGCCAAGCAGCCCCAAGCCTGGCACTAGTGGCAGCTGGTCTCAGTTAGAGCCTAGCCTCTCCCAGGCACTTCCAAGCCCAGCACAAGTGGAAACCATCTGCTGCAGATCACTTTGTAGCTCAAACCAAGTGGTCCCAGGAACGGCACAGGCAGTGGCTGACCTTGGCTGACACCAGAGACCCTCCCAAGAGGACCCAAAACCAACATACCTGGTGGCCAGCTTCGGACCAGAAAAGAGCACCCAATCACATCCACAAATGACACACCCAAAAGGCAGACAGGGCAGGCACCCTGCTAAAGTGAATCCTATTCTGTAGGGTCATCCCCTGCACAATAGCTCCTCTACTGTAATCATGGTTAGTCCTCACAACCAATTAGCTTGAGGGTCAATTCCTCCCACTGACATGCAAACAGCAACCAAGGTTCAACTACACAGGACAAAGAACACATACAAGAGACACACCTGGAGCACCCAGCTCAGGAGGCAGGGAGACTGAACCACAGGACCCCACAGAAAACCTACTCCATAAGTCCACTCTACTAAGTCCAAGAGACAGAACAGCCCTACCTAATACATAGAAACAAACACAGGGAGGCAGCCAAAATGGAGAGATAAAGAAACACGTCCCAAGTGAAAGAATAGAACAAAACTCCAGAAAAACAACTAAACAAAATGGATACTGCAACTGCCAGATGCAGAGTTCAAAAACACTTGTTGTAAAGATAGTCAACGAACTTAGGAGAAGAGTATGTGAACTCAGTGAGAACTTTAACAAGGAGATGAAAAACAAAATCAAAAATAGAAAACAAAACAAAAAAAAACAGTCAGAAATGAAGACTACAATAACTGAAATGAAGACTTCCTTAGGAAGAATTAACAGTAGATTAGATGAAGCTGAGGATCAAATCAATGGTTTAGAATTTAAGGTAGCAGAAAACTCCCAATCGGAATGCAACAAGAAAAAAAAAAAAAAACGATGAAGACATTTTAAGGGGCTTCTGGGACAGCACCAAGCATAACAATATTTGCATCATAGGAGCACCAGAAGGAGAGAGAGTAAGGAATGAAAACTTATTCAAAGAAATAATTACAGAAAACTTCTGTATCCTGGCTAAGAAAATAGACATACAAGTCCAGGAAGTGCAGAAAGTCCCAAATAGGATGAACTCCAAGAGGCCCACACCAAGACACAACATAATTAAAATGACAAAGGTTAAAGAAAAAGAGAGAATCTTAAAAGCAGTTAGTTACCTACAAAGGAGCTCTCATAAGACTATCACCTGATTTCTCAACAGAAACTTTGAAGGCCAAAAGAAATTGGCAGAAAATATTCAAAGTGATAAAAAGCCAGGACCTACAACCAAGATTACTCTACCCAGCAAGGCTATCACTTAGAATGAAAGGACAGAAAAAGAGATTCCCAGACGAAAAAAAGCTAAAAGAGTTTATTACCACTAAACCAGTGTTACAAGACATGTTAAAGAAACTTCTTTAAGAAAAACAAAATCAAAGATGTGAATAATAACATGGCAATAACTACATATCTATCGACAATTACTTTAAATATAATGGAGTAAATGCTCCAATCAAAAGGCATAGGGTGGCCAAATGAGTAAGAAAACATTAATATGCTGCCTACAAAAGACTCACTTTAGATCAAAAGACAAAGGCAGACTGAAAGTAAAGGGATAGAAAAAGATATCTTAGGAAAATAGAAATGGAAAAATAAAAAGCTGGGGTAGCCATACTTATATGAGGCAAAACAGATTCAAAACAAAGGCTATAACAAGAGAAAAAGATGGTCCCAGTAAACCCACTTCTAGGTATTTATCAAAAGAAACCCCAAACACTACATTCAAAGGACATGTTCATCCATATGTGCATTGCAGCAGTATTTACAGTAGCCAAGATATGGAGGCACCTGGATGTCCATTTGTGGGTGAATGGATGAAGAAAAGATAGTAGTGTGTGTGTATATAAAGAGATAAACACACACATACACACACAATGGAATGTTACTTGGCCATAAAAAAGAAAAATATCTCGCCATCTACAAGATGGATGAACCTAGAGGGTACTGTGCTGAATGTAATAAGTCAAACAGTGGAAGAAAAATGCCATATGGTTTCATTTACATGTGGAATCTAAAGAATAAAATCAACAAACAAAACAGAAACAAACTCACAGATACAGAGAACATGTTAATGGTTGCCAGATAGGAGTTTTGGGGGGATGGCAGGAGAAAAGGACAGGATTAAGAAGCACAAATTGATAGTTACAAAACAGTCATGGGGACGTAAAGTATAACCTAAGGAATATAGTCAATAAATATTGTAATAACTATGTATGGTGTCAGATGGGTACTAGATTTATCAGGGTGAGCACTTTGTAAGTGATATAAATGTCTAATCACTACGTTATATACCTAAAACTAATAAAATATTGTATGTCAACTATAATTAAAAAATTAATATTACATATAGATATGTAGATATACAGATATTGATATATATACTGATATGAGGGCTCCACTCAGACCAAGTGAATTTCTGAGGATGGAGCCCAGAATTCTAAATTTAGGTGATCTGATGTACACTATGAATTGACTAGCCTGGCACTGGACTGTGATCCCCTGTAGGGCAAAAACCATCTTCTTCCTCACTGCTGATTATACCCAGTACCCAGCACAGTGCAAAATCTGTAGTATTCAAAATTATTGATTTTATTGAACAAAACATAGCAAAGGTAGATAATGATGATGATGATGATGATGACAGACTGATAGGTAGGTAGGTAGGTAGGTAGGTAGATAGATAGGTAGATAGGTAGATAGATAGACATAAGCTTATAGTATCAATAGGGCCCTAGAGAAGAGCACACAGGTTCCGACTGGGCCAGGCAGAGAGAGAGGATTAAACTGAATTAGATGGAGGGGACAGTGCTGTGTAAATTGTAAATGTCAGAACCATGGGAATAATCCACCATGAGAAGGAAGAGAAAGTGGTACGGACAGCAGGGGTTAATTCAGATCAGTGTCACTTATTCAAAAGTCCATTGGTCCCTCTGCTGGAACTACACAGCTATGCTCAGTGAGTAGATTTACATTCATTAGCAATCCACTCTTAAAATTAGATAACAACAAATCTCAAGCTGAGGGGAAGAATATCTAAATGCCTATAATGAAACTTTCTTAATCAGCTCAAAGTACTGCAGTAACTACACTCGTGATTTTGCACATCTTTGCTCCCTCAGAATCCAGCTATCACACACTGGAGCTTACATTTTCTCAAAGGTGTTTGTTAGATGAAGGTGAGGTTTAATCATTTGCTCCAGAAAAACACATACCAAGCAGAAGTAGAGAATATATTAAAGTGGCCTGTTGACTCTCTTATTACAGAGAGAGAAGCTAAAATAAAGGCTCAGCCTTAACATTTGTCACCAACCACGAACTGGAAGAGAGTTAAAGATCTACAATGTGCTCTGCTACTTACAGACAAGAGTGCGTGGACGGTGTTTAGAAGGGAAGTTAATTCATGGACCATGATGGCTCCAACTATTATCACCATCATTTGAAGCCAAGGCCTACCTTAACAAGCAGTGCTTTGATCTACAGAACTCAAATATAACTAACCAAATAAAGTAGTGACTTTGAACAAGCCATTTCTAAAGACCAAGTACTTAAACTAAAGTAACAATTGGGACTTCGGAACCAACAAATTCCATCCTATCCATGTATAGTCCCATAGAGGAAATAGTTTATTAGCTTAATCTTGTTTCTAATACATATTACTAATTTTCTGAAGCTACTAACAAAGGAAAAACTCCTGTTAGTACTTTTGCCTTTGTCTTTGACCATACTTGTGAAATGCTACCGCGTTTGTATTCATAGCCTGTAACCATTATTCTAAAACAGACTCAAAGACTTCTGCATAATAGGCTCAGTGGTTAAGAGCAGGCATTTCAGAGTTCAGCAGTAGATGGGAACCATTTCTCTGCTAATGACAATGTCCAGTCTCCCTCTCTCTAAAGTAGACATAATAATACATCCAGGGAGCTCATAAGAATCAACTGATGTGTAAAATCCTCAGCAAAGTAAATATTCAAAAACTGACTGACTATTGTTATTAAAAGAGTCATTAGAGATCACTCAGTTGGACTTTTTCCCAGTGAGGTTACTTAGTAACAAGTTTGAAAACAAAATCAATTCTCAAATACCTAGCTCAGTACTCTTTAGCAGGATTTTAGTCTCAAATTATTATTAAATGTCAGTGTGACCTTAATTAAAGCCATAATCCAACAAAGTTATGAGTGAGATGTGTCTATATTGTGCTTCACTTAATTGGTCTTACTTTGTGAAAACTTTCCTCATGATTACAGATAATGCTTCCTGTTCATAGCTAAGGAGACCATGGGATAAACTGATGACTTATTTAATCAGTAGTCATTTCACTACTGGATACAAAAGAGACTGTTTTTCATTACCACTGTGTGACTATGTCTGATAGATGGTTGATCTCAAATTTGCACTTGTAGCCTATCAAATCTATAAGCATCCATGATCTTTATAATCTTGATATTAGCTCATTTACAACATTTTTGCACAAAACCACAAAACTTTTAAAGAATATTTTAATAAGAGTTAATCCTTTAGCTAAAGAGATAACTGTTGAGTAAATTCAACTTAGTGAAAATTCTGTATTATCTAAAAAAGAAGTTGTGTTCTTCTAACCTAAAACTCAACTTAAGGTAGTTATCGAGAGCTTTCACTAAGTGCTGCGTCATAAACATACAAAAAAAAATCCTTTAACTTTGTCAGCATCAGCATTTAAAACATGTGATCATTTTCTCTAATATGACTGTTAACCTTAACTATATATCTATATTTGTTTTCATATGTACTTGGAAAAAGAAACCACAAATGCTATTTTCTTGAGCAATGTATAGTTTCCATTCCTCTTCAATTTTAAAGCCTTATCAAAGTTTTCTTCAGTTTTAAAAAACAAAACTATTAATTTTGTAGTGCTGAAATTTTAAAAAGTCTTACAGACACCCTGTAAACTTGGAAATTAATACTATTCTGAGAATTCTCTTTCCATAATTTGAAGTAACCAGCAGAGGGCAGAGCAAAACATTTCATTCTTGGATCCCTGTGCATGAATGGGAAAAAACTTCAAAAAGAGGCTGAGTTCTATTTTTGACTGAAATTTAGCACCTCAGTTGCTATATTTAATGTATGCTGAGCTTAGAGACATGCCCAGAAGAAATGTCAACCTTATATTCTCTTCGGCAAAAATAAGAGTATAAAAATGAACATTGCAATAGAATAAAGAACTGTAGTAGAACTGCTTGGGATTAACAGAATAAATAAATGGAATGATGTAATAATAACAGTTCCTTGCTCGGTTTATACAAACACATGGTGTGCAATTAAAAAGCTTACAAATAAAATTGGAAATACTTGGTATGTGTGATAAGATGTAAAAATATCTGTAAAAAATGAACCTATAAAAATAATTTTATCTGTGTCCATATATACATTCCATAATAACTTCTTAACCTAGAACATATAACCTATAGACAGATTATTCAAAAGGTTTTAAAATTTTTGTATAGGATTGTTTGAAACTTTAATTTTATTCTGTCTTACTATTCTACAACTTCAATGTTCCACAATTCCTTATATTTTCAATTACACTTCAAAAGAACATGCTTAAAGAACATATATAAAGAAAGAACCAAAAGAAAAAAAATTCCTAGGGATAGGCCTGGTGTCACAGCAAATATATAAGATGAAATTTAATGTACTTTTTTTAAAGACAGGGTTTTAAAATTCAGTTACATTTCCAGGTCTCAATATCTGTATTTCATATTTCAAGTTGTTGTTGTTTTCCAAATAAGAACAATAAATGAGTGAAACAGAGAAAGTTCCTGTAAGAAATTAAAGGTAGCATTAGTTCCACTGAAGATTCTGTTAACTACCTGGAAACCAATTCAATCTCCCTCAATCTCTCCCAATCAATCAATCAATCAATCAATCAATGTCTCCGACTCTCCCTCTCTCCCTCCCTCCCTCCCTCCTTCCCTCCTTCTCTCCCTCTCCCCCTCTCTCCCTCTCCTCCTCTCCCCCTCTCTCCCTCTTCCCCTCTCTCCCTCTCTCCCCGTCTTCTTCCCCCATGCCCTCCTCTCTCAGCTTACCAGTTTACCAATTACACACAAAAAGTGAACCAAAGCCTTAATGAGCAATCCAGGAAAAATGTTCCATCATTAACCTAAGTTCTAGCACAGGACTTCTCATCGGCAGAGCTAAAACTCTTGAGAATTCAAAGAAAGGACCTCCCTGGAGTTGAAGTAAAAAGGCCAAGAGCAGCTTCCACATTTAAGTCATGACTAATATTCACGGAACACATTTTCTAGAGCAAGGCTTTCCCAAACCTGGCTGATCAAAAACCCCTATATCCAGAATCCTATCTCAGACCTAGTCAACCAGACTCTCCAGAAATGGAGCCCAAGAATTAGTCAGCGTTTTAGAAGGTTCACCTCAAAGGAAAATAATGCGGAGGATGAAGCTACAGATTTAGCCAGGAGATAGCTAATGGAAGGCCTGGTAGGCCATGTTATAAAAGCTTCGGTGTTACACTAAGGTACAGCATCTCTAGCACATGTGACATGATCAGTCCTTCGTGGAGAAGGAAATGGAAGGAGAAAGAATGGAAACACGAGACTACTTAGGAGACGAGTGCCTTAGCCCAGGTACAAGATGAAGGTGGCTTACATCAGAGTGATGGGAATGGAAAAGAAAACAGGGCCATAGTTTCTACATACACCTTTGAATCAACAGAATTTAGCAAGAGATTGGCTGTTTTGAATCAATGGCAAATGCAATCGATTAGCTGTAGAAGGTGAAGAAAAGGCACGAGATAATGGACTCAGCTTTCCTGGGTTTGAGTTCCATCCCTGCCACTTACAAAACTGTGACTGGGCAAGTTACCCTAGTCTCAGTTGCACATCACAAAATAGAAGTAGGATTAAGTAAGTAATTTAAATTAAATTAATCAATTGAAGTGATCCGCTTATTGGCATAGCGTTTGGCCTTTAGCATGCACTGACTAAATGTTGGCTGCTATTGTTTTTGTTGTTGTTGTTGTTAATTATGTTGCTGCAGAAAGATAATCCACTGAGGCCTACTCTGGGAAACATCTTTTTAAAAGGGAAAGAAAGGCTCCCTGATGTTGTCTATGGGGACCCAAGGCCACTTTCACTTTTCTGTAACTCTTGCTGAGGAATGTTTGTTTGTTTTTAAGAAAAACAGAAAGAGAAATATTTAAAAAAGGAAATAATTTGGTCCTGTTATGAGGATCCTCAGAGCCACAAACCGTCTAGTGTGGCATAAAGAAACAAGAAATAAGTTCCAATTTTCTGACTATCTCCACCTAGACTGGGAGATACCAGAGACACCCATGTGGATTCACTGATCTGAATTAACCACAGGATCTAATCATTGTCTCTCATTTTCCTTACACTGAGGAAACCATCACCCAACATTAGGTCTTCATTGCCTATCAGCAAAATAAAATCCCTGCTCTGTCAAGATACCATTTTAAAGGATGCACTCTATGGCAGCTGCAAATGAAATGGCACAGTATTGCTATCGGACTGATGTCTGCTAATTCAGGGGCAAGTTCTTAAATAGCAAATCAACACAGCTATATTGAGAGGAATTTTTTTTATTAGATAGCAAACCAGATGTTATATTTGTAAGTATCTTCTTTTAATTACTTGAAAAGCAGCGGACCTAGGCCACTGCCTTTGTTTCACGATTTACACCTGGGAAGGAGAGTAATCAGAAGCACCAACAGCTGGCACCTCAAAGAGCTTCTGCTGCTTCCTGAATAATCTCAGAACCGGTCTTCTGTGAGTGACCTCAACTGGCAAGGTACTGTGTCAAGTTGCTGCATTTTGCCTTCCAGTCAAGACGGTGGAGTAGGTAAATGCTGTGCTAACTCCTCTCACAACCACATCAAAATTACAACTAAACCACAGAACGGCCATAATTGGGAGTCACCTGAAGTCTAGCTGACAAGAAGTCCTATAACAGGAGACACACAGAAGAGGCCACCTCAAAATGGGTAGGAGGGGCGGAGACTCCAAACGGACTGGTCCCACACCTGTGTGTGTCGGCTAAGAATCGGGAGAAATACCTCAGGTACAGAGGTCCCCCCAGAAGTGTAAGGGGTCCCGGCCCCACATGGGGTTCCCCAGCCCAGAATTCATGTGCTGAGAAGAGACGTTCCCACAATTTCTGGCTGTGAAAACCAGTGGAGATTGTGGCTGAGTGAGGCTGGAGTTCCAGGGGTTCCTCTTAAAGGGCCCGTGCATGGACAAACTCCTGACAGACTCACTCGTTCTGAGCTCCAGCTTGAGCTCAAGTAGCAGCTCTAAAGGGACCAGGGATACACAGGGAGGAACTGATTGCCTGGCTTCGGGGCCAGAGCTGGAGGGGCAGCTTTCTCTCAGACAGAGGAGCTGGCAGAGGGTGCTCTTCCTTTGTTAAGCCCTCCTCACTGCCAGTCAGGCACCATATGAGTCTCCATCAAAGTGGCTCACACTGGTCCCCCTGCCCTGGTGATTCCCTAGACCACCCCAAACTTGCTGGCCACTCAAGTCACTTCCAGTGGCTTTTCCATGCAAAAGGTCTGTCTTGGTTCATGCTGCGTACTTTCCTAAAATCTCTCAAAGTTCAAAAAACCGAAACAAACAGCATCTGGCCTCAGGGTGCCCCATGCCTCTAGCTGAGCAGCCCCAAGCCCAGCAGTGGCTGCAGCTCGGTTTGCAGCTTGGCTTCTCAAGGCCCTTCTAAGCCCAGTGTGGGTGGCAGCCATCTGAACTGTTTGGTGGCTCATGCTAGACAACCCTGGGCAGGGTGCAGGCTGCAGCTGAATTTGGCTTTTGCCAGGGTCCCGCCCAGTAGGCCCCAGACTGCATGCCCGGTAGCCAGCTTCAGTCTGAGCTGAAGCATCACCTAGGATCGCACTTGAGGATGACACACCAAAAGGGCAGACAAGGCAAGTACCTGAGCCGGGCTAACGTGAATCCTGCTCTATAGGGTCAGCCTCTGCACGACACAACCTCCACTGGCCATGGCCAGTCCTCATAACCAATAAGCCCAAGGGTCAATCCCTCCCACTGATTAGCAAACAAAAACCAAGGCCCAACTACAACAGGAGGGCACACACAATCCATACAAGGGACACACCTGGAGCACCTGGCTCAAGTGACCAGGAAAGACTGTGCCGCTGGGCCCCATGGCACACCTACTACACAAAGCCACTCTACTAGGATCAGGAGACATAGCAGCTCTACCTAATACATAGAAACAAACAAAGGGAGGCAGTCAAAATGAGAGACAAAGAAATTTGTCCCAAATGAAAGAACAAAACAAAGCTCTAGAAAAGGAACTAAACAAAATGGAGACAAGCAAGCTACCAGATGCAGAGTTCAAAACACTGGTTATAAGGATGCTCAGTGAACTGAGGGGAAGAGTATATTAACTCAGTGAGAACTTTAACAAGGAGATAAAAAACAAATTGGAGATAGAAGACATAAAAAAAGAGCCAGTCAGAAATGAAGACTACGATAACTGAAATAAAGAATACCTTAGGAAGAATCAACAGGAGATTAGATGAAGCCAGGGATCAAAAAATCAGAAAACACCCAATCAGAACAGCAACAAGAAAAAAGAATCCCATCTATTGCCATGCTACCCTGAACAAGCCTGATCTTGTCTGATCTCAGAACCTAAGCAGGGTTGGGTCTGGTTAGTATTTGGATTGGAGACCACCTAGGAAGATCAGATGGTGTAGGCATAAAAAATAAAAAAATAAAAAAAATAAGGGATTGTAAGCTGATAAGGTCCTTGCAATCTGTGAGGTCAACCAAGGGTTGCCTCACCTAAAGGTAAAAATAAATAAATGCCCCCCACTAAAAAAAATGGGGATAGTTTAAGGGGCCTCTGGAACAACATTGAGCATACCAACATTTGCACCATAGGGATACCAGAAGAAGAGAGAGAGAGCAAGAAATTGAAAAGCTATTTTATAATAATGACAGAAAATTTCCTTCACCTGGCAAAGAAAATAGATCAGCCCAGGAAGTGTGGAGAGTCCTAAACAATACGAACCCAAAGAGGCCCACACCAAGACACATCGTGATTAAAATGCCAAAAGTTAAAGACAAAGAATCTTAAAAGCAGTTAGTTACCTACCAGGGAGCTGATTTCTCTACAGAAACTACAGGGCAGAAGGGAATGACACGAAATATTCAAAGTTATGGAAACCCAGGAATCTACAACCAAGATTACTCTACCCAGCAAAGCTATAATTTAGAATCAAAAGACAGAAAAGGAGCTTCCCAGACAAGAAAAAGCTAGGAGTTCATCACCACCTAACCAGTATTATAGGAAATGTTGGAAAGACTTCTTTAAGGAGAAAAAAGATTTAAAAAATCTGAATAATGTAATAGCAGTAACTACATATCTATCAACAATTACTGTAAATGTAATATAGAAATGTCCCAGTCAAAATACAGGTAGCTGAATGGAAAAGAAAACAAGCCCTTACATATGCTG
>JAQQSQ010002132.1:0-11320 GCA_028627145.1 Eidolon dupreanum | reverse complement strand
CAGAAATCTCAATCAGCACCTGCCACCATGCCCCACCATTCAAAGCACACATGTCTCTCATTTCATAGAGGCTCAGTATGTTTTTAGATTTGACAAAGCCCCAGCCAGGGCAGGGCTGTGACAAGGGGCAGAAGGGCCGAGGAGGAAGATGGGGAGTAGAGGTGGACGGAATCTGTGGCTACGGTTCTTCAGCCGCTCAGATGTGAGCAGTGACCAGGCTGGGCCCTCAGTGGCCCACGTGAGTGGGAGCCTTTCCTAAGCCCATTAATGACAAGAGCCCCCCCCCGCCCCCTCCCTCCACCCTGCCCCTTCCTTAGTCTCTGGAGCTGGAGCGATCAGGCTTGGTCACGGCGGCTGGTGCTGATGACCATTTCTCAGCTTAGATGCCCACCAAAGCCAGTGGCCCTAGTCCTCGCCACCACAGATAGCCAGCAAGGCCTTCATGAAGTCTCCAGAGGTGTCACCCTGACAGAGGCAGAGGGAGAACAGAGTGAGTGAAAATAATCCTGAAGGCCTCAATGCCCCCTCCCCTCAGCTGCCCATTTTCCAGGAATAGTCTGTGTACATAAAAATACATGTATGTGTATAACATCCTTTTTCTATACAAATGGACACATAACTTTTTTTTTTTTGACTTAGATCACAGACCAGCACATAGAGCCTTTTGATGCTTTTTCATGGCTGTATAGTATTCTACCATGGAGATGTATCATTTATTTAACCAGTTCTGCATGGAGGGCTTCTACTCTTTTGCTACTATAAATAATGTTGACATAAATATTCTCTTACGTGCTTTTGGGAACATGTGTGACTATATCTATAGGATAAATTCCTACACATAGAAATATCAAGTCCAAAGTGGACACATTTAAAATTTTGAAATCCCCAAACTACACTTTTAAGATGTGCTACCTCCCTACCAAGTCTGTTGAGACTGCCTGGGAGATGTTCCACAGTCTTGCAACCAAGTACAGTATGAAACACTTTACGATCTTGACCAGTGTCAAAGACAAAAAACTGGGCTCCATTAAAGTAAAGTGAAAAAAGTCAGACACAAAAGATCACTTGTTACGTGGTTCCATTTATATGAAATACCACGTGCTGAGTCTCCACTTTCTGTCTCTGTAGAGATGGTTGCCTAGGGCTGAGGGTAGAAACAGGTAAACAGGCACAAGGATCTTAGTGGGGCGATGGAAATGTTTTAACAAAATTGTGGTGATGGTTGCACAACTCACTAAATTTACTAAAAACTTTAAAATTATACCCATAAACAGGTGAATTTTATGGTATGGAAATTATACTTCAATAAGTTTTTAAAAGGCCAAAAAAGGGGGAGCCCTTGTTTTATTTGGAAATCTTTAATTATAAATCTCTTGATCTATCTGGAATTTATTTCGGTATAAATGAAGAGGCAGGTCTCCTTTCATTTAGCCACATCCTGGCTGTCTTAAGAGGTAGCTCATCGAGAAAAAGGCTGTGGGAATGAAAAAGACTTCAAATCTTACATTCTGGGATCTGACATTCACCCCCTTCGCCACTGACCTCTACCCTCTCCTCTCACCTCAATGGCTTGGTGGACAGACTTGTCGTACTTCTCAATGAACTCCCGCCGGATGTTGAGCAGGTCGATCTCACTCCGGGAGACCATGATCCTGGTGAGGGTCTTTTCATCTGTGCCAGCACCCTGGTGGAGTGGAAAACAGGAGGACACAGGGTGGGAGAAGAAACGGGGCCAAATCAGGCAAGGACTAGTGGGCTTCCACCTGCCTCTCTTCCTTTTCCCTCCAAGACCAGGGTGGGAGAGTTCGCATCCATCTACCCAAATAGTCCTGACCCAAACTCCCCTGGGCCAGACAGGCAAAAATGGCCTATATGAATTGAACAGTGTGCCCTGTCTGCACCAAATCCATATCCATTTGGAACCTTACAATGCGACATAATTTGGAAATAGGGTCTTTGCACATGTAATGAGTTGAGGTCATACTGGAACAGGGTGGGACCTAGATCCAACGACTGGTGTCCTTATAAGAAGAGGACACAGGGACATACACACAAAGATGACCACGTGAAGATTAAGGCAGAGCCCGGAGGGACAATGCATCTACAAGCCAAGAGGGACTTGAGATTCCTAGAAACCACTGGAAGCTGGGAGAGGCGTGGGCAAGCTTCTCCCTCAGAGCCTCCAGAAGTAACCAATCCTTCCAACACCTTCACTCTGGACTTTCGGCCTCTAGAACCATGAGAGAATAAATTTCTGTGGTCACTTAATTTGTGGTCGTTTGTTACAGCAGCCTTAGGAAATGAATACAAGGCATCAGGAGCAGGCAGGGAACACAGAGTATGTGGGCAGCCAGGGCCCACCTCTGCTCCCCGGGAACTCAGAACACCGGCTTAGGAGTCAGAGCTGGCGCGTGATGAGCACCCAATAAATGGTTGTCAGGTTTGAGGACTGCAGGCTGAGAGGGGTCTCATGCTTGTTCCCACCAAGCAGTCTGCCCAGGCTCTGTCAGCAGCTCAGTCTCCACTTGCTGGGCTGAGAGGGAGTACGGTGCATCCTCGGTTTGCAGAAAGCCAGGGCCAGGACCAGAGCTGAGCACTTGTTACCTTTTGTGGGCATTTGTCAGAGGAGGCACTGTTGTCACCTGCTTGAATGTGAGCTGTGAGCTCTGACAGGGCAGAGACTGTGTCCTACTCAGCCCTGTGTTCCCAAAGCAAGTGTGCAAAGATCCTATTTCTCACCTTTGGCCTTTGGGGCCAGATTATTCTTTGTTGTGGGAATCTGGCCTGTGCATTGTAGGCTGTTAGCAGAGTCCCTGCTTTCTACCCATAAGATGCTAGCGGCCACACTCCCTAAGCTGTGACAACCAAAATGGCTCTGAACATTGCTAAAAAGTCACCTCTGGCTGAGAACTGCAATCCTAGAGCCAGACACAGGGCAGATGCTGATAAATATCCAACAAGGGACACAGCTGTCACAAGTCCTGATCTAGGGGGATGGCCCACTCCTGTGTTTATGGGCGGGCAGATGTGCTCGAAGGAAGAGGAACAAACGAGCAAGTTTTCTTACCTTCATGGACTTGTAAAGTTTGTCGGCAAAGAAGAGAGGCTTGTTCTTGACACTTTGAACTGGTAGGAAGAGGAAAGGGATTCAGGGAACTTGGTCAGAGGAAGTATACCCAGACTCTGGGCAGGGCTTTCCTCTCCCCTCTTCTCCCCTAGCCTGGGCCTGAAGGTCATTGCCCACCCTGGGGTCATACTCAGAGCCTGACATCTTCACTTCCTCTTCTCCATGTCGCCTCCTCTGGCTCATCCCTAGGCCTAGCTCTCATTGGGTGACAGCTCGCTTCCTGCTAAGGTGCTTGCAATTAACCAAGGTCAGTGGAGAACTCGAAGGGAAGAAACCCCTCATGAACTCAAGGCACAGGGCCTCAGACTCCTACATGCACCAGAATCACTGAAGAACTTGTTTACAATTCAGGTTTTATGCTCCACCTAGGGACTTAGATTCAAGAAATATTTCGAGCATTAGTTCTCAGAGTATGGTTCCTGGACAGCTACATCAGCACCATCGGGGGACTTGGCAGAAAAGCAGATTTCCAAGCCCCGCCCCAGGTGTGCTGAAGCTGCAACTCTGCAGGTGGGTGACCACCTCATCCGCCTTTGCTGGGATGGTCCTGGTGCTAGCATAAACCAGGTTGGTCTGGTGCAGCCTAATGTTTGAGAACTACTGATGCACAGAAATACTAGGCCAAAGAATGACTGGGTATAATTTAAGGCACCGTGCCAGTCCCTGAGGCTGAGTGTTGCCCACAGTCCGCACACTGTTGCCACACTGGCAGCCCCTGCTCCCCACCCATACCCACCCAAATAATGCCCATGTGGGCGTCTCTAGCCCTCAGTAGCTGCTGGATTTCCAGTCTCCAGAGCCCACAGGGGAGTGAGTGTCTCAGCTTAAGGAAGAGGAATCAGACACCAGCCCCAGAAAGCCGGAATGACTCTGGATAAAAGTACCTCTGTGAGGAGGGCGGGGGACAAGAGGCTAGAGCCGTGTACCCCAAGGGCACAGTCATGCGCCCCCTGCAGCAGGTTCAGGAACCCATGGGAAAGATCACACCCTACACCAACCTTCCAAGGCCCCTACCACCTACCACCTCCCAAACATACCCCAAGCTCCTTGGCCTGTAAGTCAAAGCTCCGGCCTCCCTCCCGCGCTATCTCCTTGCCTTTGCACACTCCCCCACACCCCCATCCTCTGAACATATCGTGAATTCCTTTGTTTCTTTGTCTTTCTGGTGTGGCGGAGTTTCCCATCTGTCCCCCATTATCTCACCTCTGCAAATCCCACCCCATCTTTACAAGGCTACACTTGATAATGCACATTTCCCATTGTGTCACCTCCTCCAAGAAGCCTGCCCTGACTCCAGGCCCAGGGCTGAGTCAGTCTGGTTAAAGGGCAGACTGGGCAAAAACTTTCACCTCTGCAACCAATCCCAAAAGCGTCCCCCAGAACTGGCCTCAGAGGACCCCAGGGCCTGCCACAGACAGTGATGGGGAAGGGTGTGTGTATGTGTGCACGTGTGTCCATGCACACCCTAGTCCTGCAGGACACTGTGCCTCTACCCAGCCCTGCCATCACACTCCTGGCTCCTTCCCTAGGGAGAGCTGTTTCCTCTTCCTGCCCTGAAGGCTGGAACAAGTCCTAATGTTACTCTACTAATCACACGTTGACAGCACCCCTGGAGCCGATAAGTGGCGGTGTGAATTTTCCAGTACTAGTAGCTTAGGAAGCTGCCACGGCCACTCGTCTCGTCCAGGGAATCTGGCCATGTTCCCAGTGCTCCCACCCCTTGCCCTTGACCTCCAGCCCCTTCCCTTGGTCCTGCCAGTTACCAATGGCCACAAATGCATCCCTGACATCTCCAGACATCTCCTTCTTGATGGTGTGCTCCACGTCATAGTTGGTCTTCTTGATGAACTCCTGGAAGACTGGCCCCAAAAGAAGCCCAGAGGTGGGGGGGTGAGCTTCAGCTCAGAGAGGGGCGAGACCACCCCTCCCGCATCCACCCAGCTCCACCCATGGGCTGCGCCTGGGAAAGTGGAAAAGGGGCAGCAGGTATGGCCGTGCCCAGGCCTAATGCACTGGGCAGGATCATTGTGGGAGGGACGTTCTGACCTCAGACTGCCTTGGGCTCAGAGCCAAATCTATGTCAAGTCAGTCATTGCCCCAGAGCCTCGGACAAATTCCAGGAACTCAGAATAGGGTCGTAGAGAAGCATGGGTCCCTGTCACAGCTCCGCTCCGAGCTCACTGAGTGACTGTGGGCGAGCCCCTCTCCCCTCCTGGGCCTCGCCTCCTCCTCCATCAAGCTGGGATGGAGATCAATGTCAGTAACACAACAGTGACTCTGAGGCAGTTACTATGAACCAGGCTCTGTGCGAAGTGCTTTTTGTGTTATTATATTTTTTATAACCTCACAACAATCGTGTAACGTAGAACTAAAATCCCAGTTTATAGCCAGGAGAATTGAGATATTACAGATAATCAGTAACGTGCTCAGGGTCACCAGGCTGCTAAGTGGAAGATCTGAATCAAAGCAGCCCAGCTCCCAGGTTCATTCCTTTAGCCACAATGCTAAAGCACTGCAAGTATGTTACTGAAAAAGTACTAGGCAAATGCATGCTAAAAATGTAAAGGTCTTAGTGGAAAGGGCACTAATGTCGGGGCCACAGCAGACAGATGTGCCCTGTGCATGTGGCAGCCTGTGGCTCAAAGACATGTATGTGGTTCTTATGTCAACACTGCTCCCAGCACCTAGCTTCTGGCAGACATCACCAACGGATCATGACAGAGAATCCTTTCAACACGGTATTCCAGGCAGGCACTACCCATCCATCAGATTGGCCTCGGAGGTGAAAGCCACCTGCCCTACCTTATCCCAAGCATCCTGCCTGCTTCCCTAAAGAGGTGAAGGGAGTTGGCCCCAGGGTGAATGATGCATTAGTGCCAGGGCTCCCTGCATCCCCATCAGCTACCACACTCCATTGCTGGGGTCTTTTAAAGAGAGGGTGGGTGGGCAATTGGCTCCTCTTGTCCCAGAGAGTGGAGAGGTTCTCATCAGATTTGGGGATCTTCCTGCTGAATTGGGGAGGGGAAGAGGTCAGGCCTCACCTCTCCGGAGGTGCGGATAGCTACGTGTACACAGGATCGTCATGAAACGCGTCTCCAGGGAAGTTTTGTCTCCGCTGGATGTGTCTGCTATTTCCTGCAGAGCCCAGGTGGAGGCAAGGATTTGAGAGGAAAGACACAAGAAAGCCTTGGTTATTATTCACTTTCATGTCTTTGCCTAGGCCAAGGGCACTTAGAAGCTGTGTTAACCCAGCCACCCAAGGAGAGAGTGAAATGACCTTCCTTGGCCTCCTCACCCCCTCCAGTTCCCGGGGATGTTGCAGACTGCCATAGAGGGAATGAGTACTCGGCACTTCCACCCTGGCTTTGGGGCCACAGGACTGTGGCCCAGGAGAGGGGCAAACAGAGTTCTGAGACTGTGGAGACTCAGAGTTCTCCTTCCGTCCTTAAACTTCCCTGAAAGCCCATTCAGGAAGTGTGTCTGTGCACGCGGGCAAGGAAAAATGGCCTAGCTAGTGTTTCCCCAACTGCCATAAATGGCAAACATATTTTAACACACTGCATATATATGTTTCCACAATGGTCTTCTTGCTGGTTACTCATTCTATTTAGATTGTTAGGCTGATATTAAATTTCCCTGTAAAATAAATCATTTCAGGTTTTAAAAAAAGTATTTAAAGAAAAATATTCACAGCTTGTTATACTTAGCACAAATCATGTGGGAAGTGAGTGGCTGAAGTTTGGGAAACACTTGCCTGGCCCATTTTTACCCAGCGGGGTTTTTACAAAGCTCTGAAGGAGAGAGAGAGAAGCTGCGGGCAAACCCCCAAATCACTGCCTGACTCTGCCCCGCTTTGCCCCACCCAGAGGCACAGACAGAATCAGACTTCACTCAGAGAGGCCTTAAAATCCATGGGAAAGACCATAACACTCACCAAGATCTCAGCAGCCACCTGAGAGCAGGGAGGAGAGATAGGAGGGAGAGAGGGGAAAGCAAGAGTCAGAGGAGGCCTGGAGAGGGTGGCTCTGGGGGCCCTGGGGTGCAGGGGGCCTGGCTCAGGGTGGCAAAGGTCCCAAGTGGCCCAAGGGGGCTTGGGACCACGATGGGAGCAGGGAAGAGAGAAAACACCTTTCCTTGAACTTTAGGCTGGAGCTCAAAATAGGGATAGGCCTGGGAATTACTTAACTACAAAAATGCCCACCTGAGGGGTATAGAAAGGATACAGAACAGGGCACTCTAGCCGTCATCACACCTGGCAACCTAGGGCAACTCCAGACCTACTGTGCACATCTCCTGAGAAGCCACTGAGAAGTCAGAATGCAAGAAGTGCCAAGCTCACCACATCCTTCACATTCAGAGTTAGAGTGTCCTGGGGAAACCTGTCATTTCACTCTCTCAAGTGACAGACAGGCCTGAAGGGGAGGGGACTTGTAGGAGGCATACACTCAATCAATTGAAAAAATGCCAGCTGTTCAGTCATCTTACAAGGGTCAACTTAAATTGCTCCTTTATGCTGAGCACAACACTCTATTGTTAATACAGATTTTGTTAGGTGAATACTGTGGCCTGGAGTGCCGAGGGATGAAATATGGCCAACCCTGTGTACCCCAAGACTGTTTTGCCTTTGCCTGTGTCCCTGAAACTCTGCCCTCCACTTTAATCTACTGGACACACCAAAACCATCCTCTTCATAAACTTCCCAATAGTTTTATGCTTCAGAAACCTTTTCATTTTATAAATTGGCAATGTCTATCAAAATTTAAAATGCACGTGCTTTTTGATCAAGCGATCATGTAGCTAGGAATTTGCCTTAAAGGTATACTGGCAAAAGTCTTCCGAGATATATAATGAAAGGGTGTTCACTGAAGCATTCTTTGCAACAAAGAAAACCTGGAAACCATTAATAGACTTGTTAAACAATCTATGGTTCTTCCAATAATGGAAATCCATGCAGATATTAAAAAGAATGAGACTAGTCTGCAGCACTGATTAAGTAGAGAGTTTCCATTTAAATTAAGCAAAAAAGTGAAGTATAACATATTGTGCATAATAATGTTCTTTTTATTTAGAAAAAGATAAATGCACACTCGCTCCTACATACTTACTGGGAAGTTATATAGAGGGACAGTCAAGATACTGTTGACAATGGTTGTCTTTGAGGACTGTAAGGGAAAGCTTTTCATTTTATTTTTCCTCAAATTTTACGTTTACATTTTCTCAACATGCAAATATATCATTTTTTATTTTAATGTCAAATAGATGTTATTAGGATTATGGGATGTTTCTGCTTTTTATTTGTACTTTCTATGTTAAAAACAACCTAGTCGAACATTGAGGACATTATGCTAAGTGAAATAAGCCAGTTCCAAAAGGACAAACACTGTATGATTACGATTGTATGAGATACCTAGAAAGGTCAAATTCACAGAGACAAGAAGTAGCATGGTGTTTACCAGGGGCTGGGGAGAGGGAAATGGGCAGTGATTATTTAATGGAGCCAGAGTTTCAGTTTTACAAGATAAAAAGAGTTCAGTAGAGAGATGGTGGTGAGCGTTGCACAACAATGTGAGTGTACTTAAATCACTGAATTGTACACTTAAAAATGGTTAAGATGGTAAATTTTATTATTTTATATGTATTTTTATCATGTATTGTGAATTTTACCACAACTTAAAAAAAAACTTATGCTAAATAATGCCCAGGGTTTTTTTTGTTTGTTTGTTTGTTTTTTTTAAAGAGAAATGTTTAAAAAATTTGAAAAGAATCTAAAGTGCCAAACATTCTTCATTTATTTGGGTCAGAGAATCCCAGACATGTATGTTTTATCAAAGTATTTTTAAGACAATAATATTTGTAATATGAAAAATAGAGTTGGTTACTAAAATAATTTTCCAGATATTCAACACAAAAGTGTTTCCTTATTAGCCTAGTTACTTGATGCAAAAATTAATCTGGGCAGCTCCTATAAAAGTCAAACATAGTTATCACATGACACAGCAATTCCACTCCTAGATATACACCCAAGAGGAATGAAAACATATGTGCACACTAAAACTTAAATGCAAATATTTTGAGCAAGCAGCTATAAATATTACTCGTAATAGTCAAAAAGTGGAAATAACCCAAATGTCTCTTATCTGCACTGATTTTTAAAAAGTTATATATCCATACTATGAAATATTATTTGACAATGGAAAGGAATGAAGGAATATATATGCTATAATATGGATGAATTTTGAAAATATTATAGTAAATCAAAGAAACCAGTCACAGAGGCCACATATAAAATGATTCTATTTATATGAAATGTCCCGAGAGGGCAAGTCAAAGACAGAAAATAGATCAGTGGTTGTTTAGGGCTGGGGGGTGGGGAGGAAACGAGGAGTAACTGCAATATGTTTCTTTTTGGGGTGATGAAATGTTCTGAAGTTGATTGTGGTGATGGTTGCGCAAGTCTGTGAAGACACTAAAAACCACTGCAGTGTACACTTTAAATTGGGTCAATATATGGTATGTGAATTATATTTCAATAAAGCTGTTATATTAAAAAAAATAATAATCTGGAAACTGAATTACCTAAAACTGGCCACGATTCTTCATTTTTCTCTGGGTCTATAATTAGACCATCTGTATTATTTATTGCTCAAACTGGAACACTAAGAGTGAAAAGGAAGCTATTAGCAATTACTATGGGGAAATGGGTGAACACTGGACATATGTCTCTCTGCTCATAACAGATCCAGAATTCCAAGAGCTTGAGGGTGTTCTAGATGCCCATGATGAAAGAGGGTATGGGAAGGAAGATATGTATAAGCAAACAAACACTGCCCAGTACTAATGTGCAGTATCTAGAATTTTTATGGGGGAACTTGGCTCTGCATATCAAACCCCTTCAATTTTTGTATATATTTTCCTCCAGCATTCCCATTTTGCCTCTAGAAATCAACTCTAATGGAAAAATCATGCGTGTGACAAAAGAGCTGGTTACTAGGAAGAGGGCTGGTTAAATAAAGTTTGGTAGATTCTTAAATAGGACATTGCCATTAAATGCTGTTGATTTTTAAAAATGATATGCAACAGTGTTCACAGGATATTAATTTTTAACTGATATAAATCAGAAACCCATGTTTTATATATACATTAGTAAAAAAAAACTAGACTGATATATTCCAAAATATTAACAATGTTATTACTGGTAGGCTCTGTAATTTTTCTTTTCTTTCTTTCCTTTTTCTTCTTATTATTTTTTTTTTGCTTGTTTCTATTTTCTCAAGTTTTTACAAAAGAATACATATTACTTTTGAAACAAAATGTTTCTAGTTATAAGAAATGAGCCCACACTAAGACTGTGGTCTTGAACCTGTGAACTGGGGGGGCAACTGAGCTGGGCAGGGCTCTGGCTCCCTTGGTTCTTTCCACCCAGGTTCTCTCTCCCCCTTTCTCTCCTGCAAAACCGCCCCCAGTGAGGCCCACCACTGCCCCCTGCTGGCAGCATCTGGATGAATTTCTGGGTAGAGGATGGATTTGAGGTGAACTTTAGGAAGAAGTCAGTTTCAAAGACCCTCAACAGCACAATGGGGCTGCTCATACTAGTACTTAAGTATCTGTTGAATGAGTGAATGAAATGTGGCTTCAGGAAGCCACTCTAGGGGGCTGGATTTCCAGGCTCTCCCCCATAAATGTAAGCATAATGCAGCAAGAGTATCTTATTTGAATGGAATCCTGAAGCTTCCTGACAGCTATACTTCAAACCAGGAGCTGGACAAATGGACACGAGCAGTTACGTGGTTTGGAAGCTGCAGGGAAATGATTATACTGGGTCTTATATTAAATATTAGGTATAGGCTTTGAAGTCAGGCAGGCCTGGGTCCAAATCACACCATGGCCACTTAGAAACTGTATCCTTGGATAGGTAAAGAGCTTTGTTTTCCTCCAGTAAGAAAAAGAGGGCATCATAAAGTAAAAACGGTCTTAGCACCATGCTCAGTACTTAGTATGCATCCTAATCGTTTCCTAGAATTTGTCAGGTTACAGCTAAGGATCTTTCCTGCTCAGATGCTGCTGGAACATTCCATACCTCTGTTGGTGGAACTGGGAAGCTGGTGCCCTGACTCCCAAACCATCAGAGCTCTTTTCAATCCACCAACTGTTAATGAAGGGGGCTGGATCCTCAAGCTGTAGTATCTATGCCCA
>JAQQSQ010002131.1:0-11322 GCA_028627145.1 Eidolon dupreanum | reverse complement strand
TTCATGGTAGTAGCTCATGCGTGAAGAGATTTCCCTGTTAAAAGGTGTTTTTCTCATCCCTTATCCCATGCGAGTAAATAAATAGAATGGTCCTATCTCCCTAGTTTACAAATGGAAAAACTGAGGCTCAGAGGTTCATTAGCATGTCCCAAGTCACACAGCTAGCAGTTGGAGCAGCCCCCAAATTCCCTTCCTTCTGGCCTACTGCAGCGTGTGGTAGAGAAAGCTCAGATGTGGGGGCCAGGCTTGAATGTCAACTCTGCCACTCTCTCAGTGGGGGACGTTGGGCTGGCCTTTTAGCCTCTCTGGACCTTAGTGTCTCACTCTGTGAAACAAGCATGCAGAATCATAGCTATTTCTCCAGTCATTGTTAGGATTAACTCAAATAGTCTCTGTAAACTGCATATCTTGGTGGTACAGCTGCTGTAGGCCATAGGGCAGAAGAGTTTACCTCCCTATACCCCAGTGTCCTCGCCTGTGGAATAAAGGTTCTCATCCAGTGACAGCTACTCAGGTACCCACATCCTAAAACTTCCAGCATGGGCAATACTGTCTACTCCCTTTGCTGTCGTTAATAATAATGACAGCTAACATTTATAGAGCATTTATTATGTTTCGGTAATCTTTCTAAGTTCTTTGCATGACTTAATTTATTTTGATTCACTCCATCCTTAAGGGGTAGGCTTTACTGCTATCCTCACCATTTTATGGGTGAGGAAATGGATTCACAGAGAAGTTAATTAACTTGCTCTAGGGAGCTCAACTGGTAAATAATTGAGCGAGGATTCAAAGCCTAGCAGGCCAGCCCCAGAGCCCACAGTCTGACATACACATGGCATTTCATAAGAGCCTCCTCGATCAGCCTACTGCAAATCACAGTGCAAAATCTTGCCCAGAGGCTATCGATCTTATTAGAAAGAAGCAGAGCCTATACCGTGGAGACCAAAATGAGTCATTCTCCATTTCCGAGGCCCCCAAGTACCCTCGAATCACATGTGGATTGCAAATCTTAAAGCCAGACATCCACAGGCAGCAAGGCTGTGCCCAAGAGTCAGGTAATTAACTAAATATCTAGTCAGGTGCGAAACCATCACACTGAGTGTGTCCACTCTTTAATTCACTCCTTCGCCACTTGTTTGACCCACATTCACAGAGCTCGTGTCCTGGATCGGCACTGTGCTTTGGGGACACCAGTGTGCAGGTGATGAGACTCATGACTAATTGATAACGTGGAGGGCTAACGCCAGGTGACCAGCAAGCTTAGGGAAAGGAGACCCAGGAAGCCCCAGGAGAAGCACGGAAAGTATTAGAGAGCTAGAGGTGTTGAGCTGATAATCAAAGGTCAAAAAAGGAATCTCCTAGGCAGATGAGCAGGCAGGAGGGAGAGGCGTGGGGCGTGTGGCCAGGATGTGCTCCGGGAATGATGGCCATGCCTGCAGGGAAAGGGGACTGGAGGGGACGAGAGCGGAGAGCAAGGGTGGGTCGGCAGGCGCGGGCGGGAATCGAGAGTCGATGTCCAGCTTGGCTACAGTTTCTTTGCTGGCCGTGGGGACTGGATTGGACGTGGGAGCAGAAAGGTAGGGGATGAGGCCCACACGCAGGGAGCCTGGTGAGGGAGCTTCGTAGCAGTTCAAGAGAAAGATAACGAGCATCTAAATGAAGGGAGCACAGAGGGAATGACCGAACCTTGAGAAGGCGCGAGCCACAGCCTTGGCTGACGCGGAGGCAGAGTCGCTGGGACCGCCCGGGGTGTTTCTGGCGTGGGACCACTGGGTGGCCTGGAGGCCTCACACTGAGCTGGAGTGCTGAAGCAGGAGCTGGCCTGGGCAGCAGACGATGCATGGTGACACGCTGGCCTTGAGTTGGAGAAGACCACCGGTGGTTGGATCGAGAGATGGGAAGATGCTCCAGAGGTCTGAGCTGGAGATGAAGATAGGAGACTGAGTCATCCACGCTCCGTGTCTGTTAAGACCGAGAGAGGATGGGCTCGTGGAGCAGGCGCGGGGAGCGGAGTGGGGGGGCAGGCCAAGGCCAGGGCCTCAGGAGCCCCCGCACATCCACGGGGAGGGCCGGGGTGGGGGGCGGTGCGTGAGGGGAGAGAGACAGCAGCGCTCGGTGGCCCCGTGCTGGGCAGAGGCCACCGCCACCCCTCGTTCTCTCTCCTAGGCCCGCAGTGCCCGCTGCCATTCGACGCGTCGGCCGTGGCCGGCGGAGTGGTCCTGTGTGAGCCAGCCTCGGGCCCAGGAGGGGCCGCCACCCAGCGGTGCCAGCTGCTGTGTGGCCAGGGCTACCGGAGCGCGTTCCCCCCGGGGCCGCTGGTGTGCAGCCGCGAGAGGAGACGCTGGGAGTCCCCGCCGCCTCCGCCCCGGGCCTGCCAGCGTGAGTGGCCCTGGGGATGTCTGTCCAGCACCCCACTCCCTCTGTTTCCCACACCCAAGTTCAGCCTTTCCACGTCAGCCAGGTGGCATCGAGGGCAGCAGAGGGGCTGAGTAATTTCAGAGCCGAGCCATCCTGCTAGGAAGTGGGTGGACCCTGAGGATGACCATGCAGGATGGCGGTGCTCGTGTGTTCCCAGCTACACGAAGGAGGGTTGTTTCTGCAGAGGAAACCCCAAACGAGACAGGAACGCCGCAGGCCCGTCGCGGCGTCCGCTGACCTCTGCCGCTTCCCGCAGGGCTGCAGCTGTGGCAGACCCTCCGGACCCAGGCGCAGTTCCGGCTCCAGGCAGGCGGCACGTGCCGCGCCGACGGCCCGGGCCTGCTGCCGGCTCTCCGGGTCTCCGTGCTGGACGCGCTCACCGCCCGCGGCTTCTGCCAGGTCCAGGTGTGTGCCCGGCCTTCCCCACGGCGGGGGCCTGGCCGAGCTCGGGGCCACCGTGCCAGAGAAGCTCGGGCTCGAATGAACCTACGATTTGACCCTCAATCATTTTACCAGTGGGCACACTGAGCCCCAGAATGAGAAAGTAATTTGGCCAAGGCTAATTGCATGGACACAGAGGTGGAATCCGAACCTACCTCCTCACTGGCCGTTCCGGCCACGTAAAGATGTCACGTCAAATGTGTCCTGAGTGCGTATCCCGTGCCAGACACTGTGCATCCCTTGGCACGGATTAGCTCATACAATTCTCACAGGGATCCTATTATTGCCACTTTTTAGATGAGGGGAGGGAAGACGAGAGGATTAAAATAATTGGCCAGAGTCACACAGCTGGGAAATGGCAGAGCCAGGCTGACGGCCGTGAGGACAGACTTGTGGACCCAAGGGAGTACTGCCAGCACCCACGGAGAAAGAGCCTGAGAGCGAGGGGCAGGAAGTCTGGGAGGCTGTGATGTACTCTCTGAGCCGATGTGCCAGGTGTGGTTCTTAATGATTCCACCCGGACACATTATGGGTCTTCTGCAAAAAAAAAAAAAGAAAAGAAAAATAGTAAACACCAACTGGAAAGAAGAACTGTAAATAATAATTAACAGAGCTTTTAGCTGCGTAACTGGCAAGGGCGATCTGAAGTCACGAGAATTCACGTGAAGTCACGAGAATTCACAGAGGGAGCCTTTCCAAGTCACCCAGTCGCTAGGGCCTGGACCTGCTGCTCACAGCTAACTCGTCAGAGCAACTCATTCTTAGCACCTTGTGCTAAGGCTTTTGTAGAACTCATATTTTTATAAAACCAGATACTGAGAGTATTGATCATAAAGCGATAGTGTTTCCTTTTATCCAAAGACATGCACGTAACAACAGCATCAGCCATATCTAGTAATTAATTATCAAGCACCAGCTGTGTCGCTGGCACCATGTGACAAGTTGTACATTCCTGAGCTCTGAGTATGTCAGCATCTGCTCTGTGGGTGCTATTAGCCCTCAATTTGTAACTGAATTAACTAACAAATAGAGGGTAAGTTGCTCAAGATTTCGCATAGCTCAGTAAGTCCAGATCCATCTAGACTCTGTCATTACACCAAATTTGAAGCAGAAGGGTGAGGGACACATTGAGGATGCAGAGCGCACAGCGTGGGGTAGCGGATAATGCACAGTGGGGAACGGGAAGCGTCAAGGATGAGTAAGGTTTTGGCTCCAGAGACTGGGTGAAGATGCGGTGCTGAGATGATGGGTTAAACCTCACATGGTGAGGGGTGAAATATTCCAAAATCCCCAGACTGGAAAGATGGCCTTGCTGGAGATCGACGGGTTAGAAAGCAGCCTGGGCTGGGGCCTGGTGGTGGGTGGGGCTTCCAGGAGAAGGTGTCAGGGTGCGACTAGGAGACAGAGATCTTCTATGGTGAAGGGAGGGTCTTATTCAGAAGTCGGAGACAAGACATGAGCTTTCAAGTCAGATGGATCTGGGTTCAAACCTTGGCTCCACCACTTTCTACCAGCGTGACCAGGGCTGTTAGCAGCCTTGCTGAGCCTCTCATCAACCTTCTGTGCAGCGGGGCCAGCAGCACCTACCCTGGAGGGTCGGATTAAATTAATACGTTCATCCGAAGCACTTGCTCCTCACGTACGTTCTGCTGAGAGGTTAAGATCACAGGCTTTGGGTTAGCAGGGGTTTGAATCCTGGCTCTACCATTTATTAGCTGTGTGGCCTTCAGCAATTCCTTGGCCTCTCTGAGGCTAATTCCCCATCTGTAATGGGAAATAATGATAGTCCTGACTCCATAGGTTTTTTTTTTAGAGACTAAACTAGCTCATGTTGAAAACACTCCACGTGGGGCCTGACTAATCGAGAATATTAAAAAATCATGCCATGTTGCCTTCTAAGGATGCTAAGCACTGCATCCTGTGATCAGCTCCTGTGGGAGCAGGGGGCAGGGCATATGCTCCAAGGACAGGGGAGGGGGCGAGGAGCCTGGGTCCAGCTCGCCGGTCACCCTGCAGTCACATCCTCCTGGTGACCGCCACCAGTAGTGACATAAGCCAGTTTTGGTGTCTTGCACGGACTCACCAAAGCTGGCTCCCTGCTCTGTGTTCCTGAACAGGAGGTGTCTGTCTCTGCAGGTGAAGACTCTTGGGACCCCCGTTTCCATTCCTGTCTGTGATGACTCCGCGGTGCAGGTGGAATGTCTGACCCAGGAGCGCTTAGGGGTGAACGTCACCTGGGAGCTGCAGCTTGAGGATGTCCCGCCGGCCTCTCTTCCTGATCTGCGCGACATCGGTACGTGTCCTTTCACTGCTGTCTTGAAGAAGCCACGCAGACTCTCTGGGTCCCAGTTTCCTCATCTGTCAGGTGGAGCTAGAGAAGCCATAATGTCATCCTGGGAGCATCTAGGGAGAGTATTAGGTACCTGGCCTGTAGTAGGAGCTGAGTATTAACGAGCATGTAAAAATCAATAGAATAGCTTATTAGACTTACATATCAGCTGATTGTGTTTTTGTAAACATTTTCTAATTCTTCCCTTGATTTTTCTGGGCACAGAGAGGGGTCATCGGTGTGAAGAAGGGGTGGGTGGGGTGGGTAGAGGAGTCTCTATTGCTTTATAATTTACACCCTGCCCACTTCCAAGTAGAAAACTCAGCCACACACAGTACTGAAACCCATGACTGCATTATCTAAAATGGCGGTTACGACATGGATGGATTGAGGATCTAAGGAGAAGCAGGGTGGATTTTAAGATAACCCGAGGGTCAGGACCGGCTGGAGCTTGACCTCTGTTCCGTGACAAGAATCTTCTGGAAAACGTGGCCAGGGCGTAGCCAGGGGGGAGACTGCATCTCTGCCGTTCTGCGGTCCTCGTGGCAATAACCGCTCCCCCTCACAGGAGCATCCGCTCGGGGTCCCCTTCGCCTTCCCTGCGGAAAGCCCGGATAATGGGGCTGTGTTCGAAGCGGCAAAGAATGAGACGTGTATTCCTGGCGTCCGCGGTGACGGCTGTGGCTTCCTGCCTCGGGCCGGCCGTGCAGGACCCCGGGGTAGCACGCACGTTCCTTGGGTGCCGGGATGCGTCCCGGCTCCAGATGTGGGGTCACGTGCTTCCTTCCTAGGAAACGCAGCTCGGCAGCTGGAGGCCTGCTCGCTGTTCCGCCGAGCACCGGCGGAAGGCCGCGGGCCTGCCAGGGCTCTGTCTTCTCTTCAAGTGGCCCCGTCCCACAGTCTCTCTCATAATCCTCACCAGCTGCAAGAGAAGCACTCCCGTGTTGCAGATGGCGACCCTGAGGCTCAGAGAGGGGGCTCGCCAGAGCCTGAGATGGCTGTGTATCGTGATAGGGCACCTGAGATGGGAGACTGAGCCCATGATACCCTGTACCCATGGGGATCACACTGACGCCACAGAAAGGACAGGAGCCGGGGACCTGGGGTGGAGTCCTGCGTGACCTTGGGCCAATCAGTCTCCTTCTCTGGGCCTCAGTTTCTCTCTCTGTACAATGAGACACCAAGTAATGCCTGTGCCTCCTCGTGGCGTGGATGTCCAGGTGGCTTTGCCTCTGGGTCCTCCCTTGCCCTTGCAGAGAGCAGCGAGGTGACACTCCTGCCTCATCCCGTGTCTTGCAGAGGACGCCTTAGTGGGCAAGGGTCCCGTGGGGCGCTTCGCAGATCTGGTCCAAAGTGGAGAATTCCAGCTTCATCTGGATAACAGGACGTTCCCAGCGGACACTTCCATTTACTTCCTCCAAGGGGACAGCTTTGGCACCTCTCCCAGGACACGATTTGGGTGCTTGGAAGGATTCTACCCGGTCTCAGCCACCAGTGACGCCCGGCAGGACGCCCTGGGGTGCGGTAGGTCCACCCTGTCTCAGGGCCGATGTTATCTAGCCACGTGAGGCTGTGGGACAGGCCAGCAGAGATCGGACAGATTCTGACACACAGAATGGAGAATCACTCATTTATTCATCCCCCAAAAGCTTTCCGGTCACCCACTAGGCCTGGGCAGATGGCCATCACTCATTCCATCACCGAAACTGGAGGTGTGGATGACACGTCAGAAGGACGAACCCTGATGACTGAAATGACCCCTCCCTCTTAGGTGCTGACAAGCGTGGGCCCTGGGGCCTGGGCTGCGCCGATGTCCACCCTGAGTGCTCCATGACCCTTCTTAGTCTGTCACGGCAATGTGTCACTCACCACCGCTGCCCGGGGGCCATCGATCAGCCCAGGACTTCCTGCTCAGGGGACGTGACCTTGGTGGGGTCAACGGGGATGCTCTCGGCCCCGCACGGGAGCCACCCTCCCTAGAATGCAGCTGCAGCCTCCTCGGAGGGAAGCCGCGTGAACTTCCTGTTGCCACCACAAATGACCACAAACCGAGTGGCTTAAAAGCCCGCATTTAGCATTTTATAGTTCTACAGGTTTGAACTCTGACATGGGTCTCACTGGGCTGAAATCAAGGTGTCAGCCAGGCCACACTCCGACCAGAGGCGCTAGGCAGGAATTGGTCTCCTTGACTTTTTTAGCTTCTAGACGTTGCCCATCTTTCTTGGCTCGTGGCTTCCTTCCTTGATCGTCAAAGCCAGCAGCGACCGTTATTCTATAGTCATGGTTCCCTTAGACTTGTCACTTCCAAGGACCCTTGCGATTGAACACAGCTGCATGACCCAGGACGCCCTTTCTATTTTACGGTCAGTTGATTAGTGACCTCAGTTCCATCTGCAACTTCAGTTTCCCTTCGCCACGTAACCTAACATGCCCGCTGGTCATGGGGGTTAGGACGTGGACATCCTTGGGGGCCATTGTTCTGTCTACCGCCCGAACTTCCAGGGTCTCGTGACGAGAAGCCCGCCTCTCGCGTGGCATGAGGCAGAGAGGCATTTCCATTGAGCCGAAGAGAGAGGAGATGTTTGTCGGTTATTTATTTTTCCATTATTTATACTGGTTGCAACACAAAAGCAACACGGCCTTTCCTCTCGTGAAATCCGTGCCAAGTTCTAAACTCCACACTGAACTTGAGATGCAGCTAAGTCTTAATGCAGAAACCAGAAACACAACCACTGATATTTATAGAGGGTTTTGCAGTTTAAATACACCTTCACAGGTGCTTAACTCTTGCGACAGCCTCCGGTGGCAGGGAACTTCTGCATTCGACAGATGGAAAGGTCGAGGCTCACGTGGGATGTGAGGGGCTGGGATTGCACTCCACAGATCCTAGCTCTACATAAACCTTCCTCCTGGTTTCAAACTGCGGCTGCCTTGTTACTGACTCAGGAGGAGTTGTCCATCACACCGTTCAGCCCTACCCTCTTCCTGCAGATGGTTAGGATGATTCAGAGCAGAATTCACAAAAGCAGCACAGAAAGCCCTGGGTTTTCCAATATCAAGGATGACATCTCTTTGTTATTGAGTTTCTGGTATGCGCTGGGCCCCGCTAGCGTCGGTCCGGGTCACATTGTCAGGCATCGTCTGTCCCACCACAGGGATGAGAGAGCCAGGGTCACACTAGTGAGAGTTAGGGAACCACTCTTTGAAGTCACTGGTCCTGAGTTCAAGGCCTGGCTCTACCACCTTTAAAACGTGGGATCTTGGACATAACTTATGCTTGCTAAACATCATCTGAAAAGTAGAGATAGGAAGATCGGTTTCATGGTGCTTGTGGCTTGGGTAACCTTAAAGTAACCGGTGCAAAGTATATCCTTTGCTCATAGCGAAGTCACGGCAAAAGGTTTTGTATTAACTGGCTGTGCCAAGATTCAAATTCAGCTCTGTCTGGTCCCAAATTCTTTGTTCCGTCCTCTGCATCACACGTTTCCCTTCTTAAACGGGTTTCTTATGGAATCGCCTCCTCGCGTTCTTGCATCTATTCTTATTGGTCCCTTTTCCTTCTGAAGCACCTCTGGAACACAGCTGTGAGGCTATGGACAGAGCATTGTCCTGTGTAGATAGAGCCGGCTGTCTCTACCTGGGGGCTAATCTGCATGATCGCCCTGGAGGGCAGTGGGGATGCCCCGCTCCGTGACTCATGCAGGCGCGGTGGCCTTTACTCAGGGAACAGAGACTGGGGCTGGAGGCTTTGCGTGCAGCGCTGGTGGGGTCAGTTACGTTCTTACTCATGCCTCAAGGCCAGCTGTGTGACTTCTCCTCGGAATTACCTGCTGGTGGCTCCTACTGGGTGGGTGCATTAAGGAGAAACCCAGAGACAGTATCCGGATTTTCCGTTTTCTGTTCTGGACGACATTACCTTGCACTCACTCGCGACAGTTTCTTATGACAGAGCTAGTTCTCTGTGGACTTTTTCTGAAGTAATATGTCTTGTTTCTCTCCCTCCCTCCCTCCCTCCCTTCTTGCTTCCCTCCCTCTTTCTTTCCTTCCTTCCTTCCATGCATGTATCCATCCATCCATCCATCCAAGATTTCAAAATATAATTATATATCAAACACCATAATACACACTCAGGAAAGCAAAAGTCATAGCTCTACATTCAAGGAACTCACAATCTAGTTGGGGAGAGGTTAAGTGGAAAGAGAGCTAAAATGTCCTGTCGAGAAGCTTTTCTCATCCCAGCTAGGGAGGCAGGGAGGTCTTGCTGGGGAGGAAAAGGCTGGCATGAAGTCTTGAAAGGTGAACGACAGGTGCTGCTCAGACAGGCACCCACAAGAAAGGGTGTGTGTGTGCATGTGTGTGTGTGTGTGCGTGCACCCACACATGCACCTGTGTGGAGAGGGTGCTAAAGTGGTGAAGCACATTCCAGAAATGGAGATTACTGCAAAAGCAGGGAATCACGAAGTGTTGTGGCTTTATGGGGACGATGCACATGACTGACATGGCTGGAGGATGGGGTGTATGTGGAACGTGGCAGGACACAGGCCCAGAGAGACAAGCGGGGACCAGAGTGGGAGAGGCCTTGGGGAAGAGTGGGGCTTGAACTGGTTGGAGGTAGGGGGAGCACCAGGAAAAAATTTTAAGTTGGAAAGTGACTGGGCCAGGCATGGGGTTGATCGAGGCAGGCTAAGGGGGTGAAGGACCCTTATGCTTCCTCATAGTTATTTTTCTGTGGCAGAAACATGGCTGTCATTGTTGGGGGAACGCGTTGGCATGACCCCGGAGCTTTGTGAAACTCGCCAACTCAGGTCAAGCCGTCTCATTTCACGCAAGAGGGAACCGAGGCCAATGGGGTTTTCCAGAGATTTTCATGGAGGGAGTTAATTGAAGGGTGAATGCCCGGTTGTTGGCATGGGCTCAGCGGTCTCTGAGAGGACCCACCACCGAGGGAAGGGTGGCCGTAATCCAGCCATGATCTCATTCTGACCTACACAAGTGTCCCTTTGGGTGGAAAAGACTCTCGATGTCAGTGATGGAGAGAAACAGAATGCACGTCCCTTGAGCATGGTCCAGAGGCCTAAAACACGGAGCCACAAGTGGGCTCCCAGCTCTCTCCTTTCTATCCCTCACCTGCACCTCGGGCGTGGGGGCAGGGCAGCTCAGCCTGGCTGACAAGGTTTTGTTTTCCTCTAGCAATAATTTGGAGGCCACTTGAGAAAAAAGTCACTGTACCAGGGTTAAAATACTCAAGCTAATCAACAACCTGACTCATAGAAGTAATGAAACCCCGCTCTCCGAGGGAGGATATTAATTGCTCAAGGCAGACCGGAAAACACATCGCTTAGTTTCCAGGATGTGTCTTGTGTTTCTGTTTTACTCAGAAATGCCAAGCGTGCCTGCCTGCTAGAGACGGGAGTTCTGAAGTCAACACTGGCTCCGTTCTACCCCGTCTCACACGTCTGTACTTACCACTTTGTCAAAAGAAGGTGCCTAAGTGGCGCATAGAGAAAGGGCATTGGTTTGGAGAGAATGAGGCTCATATCCCACCTCTATCATCTTGTCACCTGGTCCGCCTTGACCTTGAGCATCCATTTTCTACAGTCCAGAATGAGATGAGACCTTTCTGGTTGGGCCGTGAGATAACACCTTGAAACGCCTGGCACTGTGCTTGGCATATCTTATCATTTTACCTCCCCACTGCCCTTTGCAGAAAAGCCCACTCGGAAGCCTTGTGTGAATGTCCTGGGCCCAGCTCCTCCTCTGGGAAGTGGGGGCGTGTGAGGTCACGTACAAGAAGCTCACGGCGAGGGCCCGGCACACAGCGGGCGCTCCCAGGAGTGGGCAGGCTTCCAGCTCCCAACCTCACTGGGCGACAGCTCACTTCTGGAAGTTATTTGGCAAAGGCTCGGGAACACAACTCTGAACTAAGAAAGAAACCAAAGACCACCCCCTTCCCCCACCCCCTTCTCCGAGCCGTCGGAAGTGGTGTGGCCGAGTTCGTGTCCCCTCCATTCGAGCAGGGCGTCTTGGGCTCCAACTTGGACGTTTTATGAGATACGCGTCTCTCCAGTCCGGAATTCTGGTTTCCCAGCGCGTGACGTCTTAGGAAAGGCCAATGACGTAGGATTGGGAGTGGC
>JAQQSQ010002130.1:0-11323 GCA_028627145.1 Eidolon dupreanum | reverse complement strand
CAAGTTTAGCCCTAGCTTGTTCCCCTCCGGTACCACCAGTTAAGATTCAGCCAGCAATCCACAGATGCTGTGCTTATAGTTGCCTCAAGAAGCCACTCCAGAAACCGAGGTCAGCTGCCAACAATTTGAGTCTTGGCTCTGCTCAGCATGGGACAAAGAACTCATGGAGGACACAACTGAATGTGGCTTAGATGGGGCCACGAGTTGGGGGAGGCAGAATTTTAGGAAATCTTCTGGGCAGAGTGAACTTTGTTATCCAGTTTGATGACTTCTCAGCTATGGCACACTGGGAGAGGGGAGGGCTCAATAGAGGAACAATAGATACCACCGGCACTTCCGCCTGGAGAGAGCCTCGCCTCTGGCCCTCATTCCAACAACTCAGTGTCCTTTTGTAAGTCCCTGGTGGCCCCCAAGCAGCCTACTTGGTGCTGGTGCTCAGAGCCAGCAGGTTCGTCACTGGGAAAGTCCGCTTGTGGACATGGCCCCTTTAAGAGGCATCTGCAGCAGCCAGCTACCACAGCCTCTGTCCCACTCAGCCTCTCAGACTGGGCAGCCTCGCGTCTTCACCCTCTCCCTTCTACCATTGCAGGATGATTTCTTATTTCTTTCTCTAGTTGTAGTGCTTCTGTTTGTCTAGATCCTAGGTGATTTTCTTACTGTTTGGTCCGTGTTTTTCACAATTTTGATTTGTTCACAAGAGAGATGAACCAAACCTCTGTCATCTATGCTCTTTGTTCCTGTCTCTCCACAAATTATGTTATTTATGAAGTATCTGTTCAAGTCTTTTGCCCACTTTGTATTGTATTGTTTACCCATTATTGAGTTTGAGAGTTCTTCATTTATTCTGGATACAAACACTTGATCAGATATGTAATTTGCAAATATTTTCTCCACATCTATAGGTTGTCTTTCATTCTCCTAACAATATTTTTTTAAAAGCAAATGTTTTCAATTTTGACGAAGTTCAATTTATCAAATTTTTTTATGAATCATAACTTTGGTGTTGTAGCTAAGAAATCTCTGCCTAACCCAAAGTCAAAATATTTTTCTTCTATTTTATCTTCTAGAAATTTCATAGTTTAGATCTGTGACTCCTTATAACTAAATTTTGTATATGGTAGAAGTATGAATCACAGCTCACCTTTCATGTGGATATCCAATATTCTAGCACCATTTGTTGAAAGACTATCCTTTTTTCGTTGACATATTTTTACAGTTTGGTGAAAATCAGTTGACCATATATTTTTGGATCTATTTTTGAACTTTCTATTCTGTTCCATTCTGATCTATGTGTCCATCCTTTCATCAATACTACACTGTCTTGACTACTGTATTTTTATAGCAAATCTTGAATTCAGGTAGAAAAAGTCTTTCAACTTTGTTCTTCTTTTCAAAATTCTTTTGGGTCCTTTTACTTTCCATATAAAGTTTATAATCATCTTGTTAATTTATAAAGAAAAAATTCCTGCTATGATTTCGATTGGGATTGTATTGAATCTATAGATCAGTTTGGCTACTTTAACAATATTGAACTATATTGAATCTACAAACAAGGTGTCTGTCTCCATTTATTTATATATTCTATGATTTCTTTAATCAGTGTTTCTTGGTTTTCAGAATACAGATCTTGTAAACATTTTGTTAAATTTCTACCCAAGTGTTTTTTGTTGTTGTTTTCTATTTTTTATTGTAGTAAAATATACATAATGTAAGATTTTACCATTTAACCATTTTTAAATGTACAGTTCAGTGGCGTTAATTACATTCACGATGTTTGCAATCATCACCACTATCCATTTCCAGAATATTTTCATGATCCCAAACAGAAACTCTATACCCATTAACAACAATTCCCCATTCCTCCCTTTCTTGTCCCTGGTCACCTCTATTCTACTACTTGTCTCTATAAATTTGACTACTCTAGGTCCCTCATAAAAATGGAATCATACAATACTTGCCCTTTTGTGACAGGTTCCTCTCACATAGCATAATGTCTTCAAGGTTTGCCCATGTTGTAGTATATTGCAGAGCTTGCTTTCCTTTAAAGGCTAGATAGTATTCCCTTGTGTGTATATGTCATGTTTTGTTTATCCATTTATCTTTTGATGGACCTTAGGTTGTTTTTACCTTTTGGCTATTGTGAATAATGATACTATGAGCATGGGCATATAATCTATTCCAAAACCCACTTTCAATTATTTTGGGTATATACCCAGAAGTGAAATTGCTGTACCATACAGTGATTCTGTTTTAACTTTGAAGAAGCACGAAATTGTTTTCCATAGTGACTGTACTGTTTTACATTCCCAGCAACAATGCACAAGGGTTCCAATTTCTCCACATACTCACCAACATTTATTTTATTTCATTTTTGAAAATTTCTATCCCAATGAGTATGCAGTGGTATCTCATTGTGGTTTTGATTTGCTTTTCCCTAATGATTAATGATGCTGAGCACCTTTTCATGTGCTTATTTGTATATTTTCTTTGGAAAAATATTCTCAAGTCTTTTGCTTATTTTTGAATTAGGTTATTTTGTTGTCGTTGTTGTTCTTGTTGCTGTTGTTGTTGTTGAGTTATAGGAAGTCTTACATATTCTGAACAGTAATCCCTTATCATATATATGATTTTCAAATATTTCTCCCAATCTGTGAATTGCCTTTCACTCTCTTGACAATATTTTATATATCTTAGTGCTATTGTGAATTATGCTTTTTTAAATTTTATTTTCTAATTTTTCATTGCTATTATATAGAAATAGCTTTGATATCTGTATGTTGACCTTATATCTTGTGACTTTGCTGAATTCACTTCTTAGTTCTTAGCTGTTTTTGTAGATCCTTTGAGTTTTCCACATAGATGATCATGTTGTTGCAAATAGAAAAAGTTTTGTTTCTTCCCTTCCATTCTGTGTGCCTCTTATTTGTTTTTCTTGCTTACTGCCATGGCTAGAAACTCCAGTATAATGTAGAATACAAATGGTGAGAGTGAGCATCCTTGCCTTGTTCTCAGTCTTGGCAGTGGAGGGAGCATTTGATCTTTTCTTATAAGTATGTTAGCTGTAGGTTTTTTTTTTTAATTGAAATGTAATTCATATACCACAAAAGTCACAATTTAAAATTTTATAGTTCAGTAGTTTTTAGTATATTCACAAGATTGTGCAACTATCACCATTACCTAATCCAGAACGTTTTCATCATCCCACAAAGAAACCCCATAAACATTAGCAGTCACTCCATATCTCCCCTCCTCTCACTAATCTATTTTCTGTCTCTGCGGATTTACCTGTTCTGAACATATCTGGCTCCTTTCACTTAGCATAATGTGTTCAAAGTTGACGCATCTTGCAATATATATCAGCACTTCATTTCTTTTTATGACTAAATAATATTCCATCTTATAGATATGTCCACATTCTGTCTATCCATTCCTCAGTTGATGAATATTTGAGTTAGTTCCACTATTTGCTGTAATGAATAATGCTGCAATGAATTTTCATGTACTGATTTATGTGTAAACATACATTTTCAATTTTTTTGAGTATATACCTAGGAATGGAATTGCTAGGGATGTAGCAACTTTATGGTTAGCTTTTTGAGGAATTACCAAACTGTTTTCCATAGCAACTACACCATTTTACATTACCACCAGTAATGTATGAGGGTCTGCATTTCTTCACACTCTCATCAACACCTATTATTTTCCATTGTTTTTTTGTTTTTGTTTTTCATATTATAGCCATGTGAGTTGCTGTGAGGGGTACTTCATACTGGTTTGACTTGCAGTTCCCTAATAACTAATTATGTTGAGTATATTGTGTGCTTACTAATCATTTGGACATCTTTTTTGGGAAAATGTCTATTCATACCCTTTGCCCATTTTTTTAATCAAGTTATTTTTATTGTTGGGTTGTCAGAGTTCTTTATATTTTCTAGATACTAGACCTTTACCAGATATGTGATTTATAAATATATTCTCCTATTTTGTGAGTTTTCTTTTTCACTTGCCTCGTTAGTATCCTTCGATGTATAAAAATTTTTAATTTTGATGAAGTCGAGTATAGTTTTTTCATTCTTTTTTTAAGGTACCCTTAATTAGATTGAGGAAGTTCTCTTCTATTTCTAGTTTGCTGAGAGTTTTTATCATGAATAGGTGTTAAATTTTGTCAAATGCTCTCTCTGCATCTACTGAGATGATCACATGTTTTTTCTTTAGTCTGTTGATATAGAAAATTATTTTGATTGATTTCAAATGTTGAACTGCCTTGAACAGTAATAACCAGTGATGGTGAACATCTTTCATCTAGTTACTGGCTATTGTATATCTTCTTTTGTGAAGTGACTGTTAAGTCTCTTGTCCATTTTTATTTGGATTGTTCATCTTTTTATTGTTAATTTTTGGGAATTTTTAAAACCTTCTGGCTAAGAGTCCTTTGTCAGATATATATTTTTCAAGTATTTTCCCCAGTTTGTAGCTTGACTATAAATTTCTTAAGATTATTGTTTGATAACTGGAACATTTTAAAATTTAATAAAATCCAGTTTATCAAAATTTTGTGTTGTAGTTAGTGCTTTTTGTGCCATGTCCAAGAAATCTTTGCCTATCTTAAGGTTGCAAAGATTATTTTCTATTGTTTTCTTCTAGAAGCTTTATGGTTCTGGATGTTATGTTGAGATCTATGATCCACCTTGAATTAATTTTTGTAGATGGAGATAGGTTTTTGTAGATGGAGATAGGGGCCAAGGTTCATATTTGTGCTATATGACTATCATCTAGCTCTTCCTGCTCCATTTGCTAAAAAGATTTTGCCTTCCCCCATTGGATTGACTTGGCCCCTCAGTCAGTGTTACTTTTCTTTTAAGAATTCTCCATAATTATGTCCATATGTTAACAGAAATAACTAAGAGCACTATGAATTAATTTTTTAAAATAAGTGATCAATTTATATTTTGAATTGGTAATACATGCATGTAGTTTAAGTTAAAAGATACAAATTCAAAAGATACAAAAGACTATAGGATAAAAATTAAATTTCATTTCCATCTCTGTCTCTCACATCTCCAGTGCCATTCACTAAGGGAGATGCCATTAGTGGTTTTCCAAGCAACTTAAATGACTTCATGTAACCCTATGTGGAGTTTCCGATTGCAGGCTGAGTGTGTGTGTGTGTGTGTGTTTGAGTGTGTGCATGTGTGTATTTCACAGGTACAAAGTATGGTCTGAGGATTACAAACAACTCCTTGCTCATTCTAAGGGATTCACCTAACATATTAGGAACAGCACCTAAGAATTTTTTTACAAGCTTAATTGAATCTCTTCTTTCCACTTATGTAGGCAAAGAGAAATGTATGAGTTTTAAGTTTGTACAGGAGAGTGGGAAGCTTTTTTTCTGTTTTCTGTTTGGCAATATTTATTGACCAACTCATTAGATCCATATACCAAATGAATGTCAGAAATTGGAAATTTAATAAGAAAAAAGTAAAGGGGCTCAGGAAGGCAATGATAATTAGTATATACATCTTAAAAAGAAAAAAATGCATACTTGTCAATAGTGAATAAAATCTGTACATAACTTTTATTTGTGGGTTCATGAGTTTTTCTCTCCCGTAAGCAATTATCATCTATCTATTCACAAGATCCTTGGTATTCTACCATTACAAATTGGCTTTAATTATAAAGTGGAAAGGCAGGAACTGCCTGTCTCTAGGTCAACCTGGGAGTTATAAAATAATGAAGTAGTAGAGATTCAGCCTGCATTCACACAATTTCTTTTTTATGAAAGCTACCTTCTCTCTGAAACTTGACCACTGAATCCAGACACATTATTTAATGAATGTGCTTACTAATTCATAAAGTAAGAGAGCTTAAAACACATGTTCCATTATTGCTCTACTAGAAATCCTCCTGAAATGTCAAAACTTTGCCCTTTTCACACAAGTTCTTTTTGTTCAGTATTCTGTGCAGCAGTCAGAACTTGGCCTGCCCCACCTATTAAAGAAGAGTCTGTCCTAAAAACATTACGCATCTCATAAATGTTCTGGGGCCTTGAGCCCTCAAAGCAAGGATGCATTCCTCCTGTCAGGGGACACCCCAAGTGCCAGAGGGAACTTGGACATGCAGAAGGTGAGAGGTGTGCTGCCTCCAACCCTGGTCCTGAGGTGACTGCACTCCATCCACCCCCTAAGACATAAACCACGCCAAGGATGAGGCAAGGGCAGGCTTCCAATCGAGACCACCACAACCAGATAGACTTACAGGATGGACATTCCCACAGAGTAGAACAGAGGCATGAGGCCCAGGCTGGAGGCAGTCGAGGGCAAGGCCCGGCCTGGGGACTAAGGCTCAGTTCCACTGGAGGAGAAGAACGGAGGCGGTTGAAGGCAATGAGTGGACATTCGGAGCCATGTGATCCAGTATCCTGGACTGAATCCTTCTGATGGCACCAGTTCCGTATGAGAAACATGAAGTTTATAGATTGAGAAGATGAAACACAAAAATAATATTAGTACTTGCCAGAATAACTTCTCTGAAGTACAGTTAACAGATCAAAGGTAATAATGACCAGTTTTCTTGTGCATGATACACATTCCTGAATTACTTTCCAAAGAGGTGGAACATTTATGCTCCCACCAGCAGTAATAGTATAAATTTCTATTTCGTTGTACCCTCACAGGTGTTGATGGTTTTTAAAAAAATCTTTACAAAAGGCTAGGCAAAGGTGACATCCAAGTACTGCTTTGATTTCTAGTCCTTTGACCATTAGAAGTGTGGACATTTTCTCAAGTACATTTCTCATAAGGAACTTGTTTTTCTATTTTTGAAAACTTTTTTTATATTCTTTGAAAAAAGTAAGTGTTAAATAAGTTTGGAAAGAAAGCATAAATGACAGCTATTAAATTATTATTGTGATGGTGACAATTTAATAGAAGAAGGGAAGAAGGACATTCCAGAGAGATCAGCCAGCTTCATGATCAGTACAGTACAGGGAAAGGGCCTGGGTAGGTACTAACAAACCTGTATACATGTTAGGAGTAAGAATCAAAGTGGTATCTATTAAAATGTTAAATGTGCATACCTTAAGAGCCAACAAGTTTACTTCTTGGTATTATAGTTTATACTCCATAGGAACACACATGCACATAGGATTCATTTATGAGAGTGCGTAATACAGCATTCTTTGTATTCGTAAACAGTTGGAAAGAGCTCAATATTCAGCAAGAGGAAAAAGCTAAATATAATATGTTGTATACATGCTGTGAAATATTATGTAGCAGTTAAAAAGTTTGAGGTAGACTGATACGGACTAAGACAGGAAGAGCTATATATTATTGACTGAAAAAACAAGTTTTGGAGCATGTCATGTAATATGATACCATTTATGTAAACAAACCACCCAAAGTAATATTTATATTATATGTGTATGTAATCACATAGAAAAAGGCATGAAAGGATTCACATAGAGCAGAGAAACTGGCAGGAAAGGAGTCAGAATTGGTAACAGTGGTCTGAGAAAATTTTGCCTTATACCATAATGTTTTAGAAAAAATGTCTCATAATGACAAGGTATTTGTATATTACCTATAGAGTTAAAATTTCATTGAAACCTTTTTAAAAGATTGGCACACTCTATAGGGAGAGTCTGGTGCTGGTTTCTACAGTCATGTTGTTGTTGATGTTGGCACAACTGGTTGCATAAAACAGTTCTGCTTTGCCCTTCTGCCCAGTTGGGTAAGATCAAGGACCCTGGAATTAGCTCCAAAACACAGGCTCCTTTGGGCACTTTCTTTGAAAAAAAATTCAAATTGAAGTCAGCAGAAAAGAACATCACCTTTGTTCCTACATTTGGAAGGAAAAGGAACATCAACACCCAGTAACAACCACCAAAATGAGAGTTGGGCAGGAACTGAGGGCCAGTGACCTCAGGTTGCTCACAGTCCAGCACAGCCTCCTCACCAAGGGCTGAGCAGCCTTCCAGCCTGCAGCACATGGACCCTTCAAAATGAGGCAATTGTATCAGCCTTTCTGAAGGAAGGGTTATAGCTTTCATGAGATATTTAGGGAAACTTGAACACCAAAAGGTTAAGAACCACTGCTTTTAGAGCCTCATTGTATAGCTTATGTACATAAGAGCTCAACATTGAGTCTTTAATGCAGACTATACAAGAAATTGTGAAAATCTTAACATTCATTGCAGAATTAAAGGCACTTTTGCTTTTAATCTACTTAGAGAAATGGTTGTCTAGACTGAGGACTCCTTGCACAAGTTTCCTACCCACCCTGCCCCTTTGCAGCATTGCTCACACTTTCACACCCATGGCCCTGCCTTTCAATCAGGCAACACTGAGAAGTGAATTGTCACTAAGCTGTTCTGAGCCTATCACTGTCACCCATCCCGTTCTGAGCGTATCACAGCTAAGACTCAGACAGACTGGGTGACTCATCCAGGGTCTCACACCCAGCAAGTGGCAGGGCTGGGTCAAGTCCAGCTCTGCCACACACACCACAGTGTGCACTATACTCTTCCTGCATCCTGGTTGTTCCATGTGTGGATTTGAGAGACTACTGGGATACTAACAGAAGACTGTGCACTGACTTTCTAACTATCCCTTCCAAACCACAGGAGCTCATCAGCCCCGGGGACTGTAAAGTTATGACTTGGGCAATGCTCCCACCCATGGCCTCGCCCCTCCTGACTATAAACACATCCACTAAATCCCCCAATTCCTCTTTCCTAATCATGATCCCCAATCTCATTAGTTAACTCAAAAAGGTAGTTTGGTTGACCACAAGTAATGCTCCTCAATTTTATGAAAATTCACCTCAAATTTTGTTACCCAGGTCATGACTAAGGCATAGTTCTATGTGTATGCAACTTCACTGCAAAGGCACTGGAAACCAAACCTGCACTGGTGGGAATGCAGATGACCAAGCCAGAACTCATATATAAGCCCTAAATCACACCTACCACCCCTGCTCCTGAGAAATGAAGTGTCTCCATCAGAATCATATTCTTAAGATTTGCTGTTTCCCTCTATTCAAATGTGTCCCCTCCCCACATGTCCCTCTGTCCCTCTGACTGCCTCACCCTCCATCCAACTCAGAGGCCTGATTTTCTGTCGAGTGTTTCATGCACCTCATGCCCTCATGTCTCTATCTATTCTTTATGCTTCCTGAATGGCTCTTTACTTTTTTTCTGAAAGAAAACTTCTGTACTGTCAAGACTCAGCTCCTATCTGAAATCTTCCCTGCTCTCCCAGAGGGGAAAAGTGGGAGCTTTCCTCCTTTCTCACACAGCACCCAGCACTCTAATTGCTTGTGGACATCTGCGCTCCCTCAGGGTGAGCTTCCTAAGGGAAGGGAGGTCCTCTCACTCATCTTTCAAGGTCAGTTCCAATAATAGAACCTGAAACATAGCATCAAATGGTGTGCAGTGAAATCGAAAGGATTTAACTGGAGAGAATTTAAGGAAGGGACTATTGACAGCGGCAAGCAGAGTGAATAGGCTCACAGGGATGATGCAACCCCGAAAGCATGAGGGACAGAGGAGGCTATTACCACGCTGTGTTTGAAGAGTGCAGAGATTGGGGGTGTTGGTACTGGAGCTGGAGCCAGAACCAAGGAAAGGCAGGCTTAGTGGACAACACCCCAATTCTACTGCCTGCTGATCTTCCATATCCAATTTCCTGCCAATAATATGTACAAAGCTAAACCTATACCCACTCCATGAACAAATTAGTCTATGCCTGGGTTTTAATCAAGAGAAAGCAGCACAATCGTGCATCAAAACATATGTAGGACACTGCTCCTAACAGCCTGTCTTTTTCTTAATAGCCAAATATCCATCAACAGTAAAATTACTAATTTATGCAATAATGTGGATGAATTTCACAGACACAATGCCAAGCAAATGAAGCCAGGCATAAAAGAGAATATCCTGAACGGTTTAATTTATCCAAATTTCAAGAGTATGTAAAAATAATGTGTGTAGTCAAAATAATGTCATCACTGGTGGAGAGTAGAGGATACTGCCTAGAAGGGGCAAAGGGAGCCTACTGAGGTGTTGTATGTATACTTTATTTTTATCTGATGTGCTTGTAAACAAAAAATTCTATGAGTTGTACACTAAATAGCTATGCACTGTACCATATATATGTTATTCTGCAATACAATTGTTTTTTAATAATAATAATAAAGTCTACCAGTGCCTCTGTTTAATGAAGCCAAAGGGCAACATGCCTCTAGTGCGATCCCAAGGGCTGGGCAGAGAACGGATTGCGGCTTGGAGTGTGGAATAACTAGTGTGATGCTCAATAAATATTTGCCAAATGGGATAGCAATCATTTATACCTCAGTGTAAATAAATATATGAATTTTTTTCAACAGCAAGTTTTGCTGGAAAGCATTATGGAAATTGCTGGGAACTGTGGCTATGGAAAACAGTGGAGCAAACTGAAATTTTTTGCCTTATTGACAATTCTACGGAAGAAGCTCTGGTTATGAATGAGGTCAATAGTAGTTGAGTTAGCTCCTTTCTGGGACTCTATTTCTTTATCAATGTTATAATAAGACCTAACACTTCTGGGGGAAAATGGCGTAGATAGTAGAGGCTTTGGCATCCCTTTTGCAACCAAATCAAAGTTGTGACACAAACAAGGAGCAAACAGCAAGGGAAAATTGCCTAGGATCTAGATGAACAAAAGCACTACAACTAGGGAGAGAAATAATTAATCAACCTGCAATGGTAGAAGGTAGGAGGGGGCAAAGACATGAGGCTGCCCAGTCCTGAACAGCTGAGTGTGACAGTGGCAGCAGCAGACACCTCTTAAGGGGCCGCATCCATGAGTGGAATTTCCCAGTGACGGACCTGCTTGCTCTGAGCACGAGCACCAGTTTGGCTGCACAGGGGGCACCAGGGACTTACAAGAAGACACTGAGTTGTCGAAGTGAGGGTTGGAGGTGAAGCTCTCTCCCAGGTGTAAGTGCTGGTGGTATCCATTGTTCCTCTGTTGAGCCCTTCCCTCTCCCAGTGTGCAGATAGCTGCCACAGCTGAGAAGTCATCAAACTGGATAATAAACTTCGCTCCACCCAGACGATTCCCTGAAACACCGCCTCCTCCAGCTCAGGGCCCCATCTAAGCCACATTCAGTTGTGTCCTCCATGAGTTCTTTGTCCCATGCTGAGCAGAGCCAAGACTCAAATTGTTGGCAGCTGACCTCGGTTTCTGGAGTGGCTTCTTGAGGCAACTATAAGCACAGCATCTGTGGATTGCTGGCTGAATCTTAACTGGTGGTACCGGAGGGGAACAAGCTAGGGCTAAACTTG
>JAQQSQ010002129.1:0-11323 GCA_028627145.1 Eidolon dupreanum | reverse complement strand
TTCTGTTTTCATTTCTTGTTCAAGAAAGTTCATTAGCAAAGTTGAGAATTTAAAAAGAATTTGTGAAAGTCCAGAACTTGCAGAATTTTCTACACTGCTTCCTGGATCCATTCAATGTTACACCACCAGGCTGAATGAGCTGTGTTTATCTAAAAGAACAGGGCAGAGTTACACTTCCGAAATTATGATTTTCATTAGAAGAAGATCCACCATCAGTACCAGCTCCAAAGCCAAGATAACATCTACTTACTGACAATGTTTTTTTTTTTTTAATTTTAAGAAACTAAGTAGATAATTTCATTACAAATAGAAAATATATAGAAGATAATTGTATGGCAAATAAAAATCAAGATAGATGCCTAAAAGCCTTTTCTACCCTTTCTTGCATGGATAATGTTGGCGACAAGATTAGTTTTAAGTTGAACTCATGGTATTTAACCTTGAATGTCTGATTTGGATTGGGTTGGCATAACAATAAGTTCTGGCTATGTACACTCTGTCCAAAATATCTAAAAATCTATTATTACTTGGCTTAATGGCCTGTGTAACCTAATTTAAAATGGGAAAGTGAACTTCAGGTTTTCTCTCTTCAGTTTATTGTGGAGATGCTATTAGCATATTATTGTCTTCTTGCTATGATTTATCATCTATGATTTCTTTCAGCAAGAAGAACCTGCCATATCACAGTGTTTGATTCAAAGGTAGCTGGTTATACCTGTCCAAGGGACGCAGGGGAACACAGTAGACTATAGATGAAGAGGCTGTGGGCTTTAAAAGGTACAGAAATTTACATTTTAATCTAAGTTCTTCATCTCACTGATGACTCAAGGTGGCATTGAGCATGTAACCTGACATAAGTGACCTTCAGTTGCCTCATTGACAGAGTGGGAATAGTGGCTACAGCAGGCAGCTCCCGCAGGGGGCTGCTTTCTCTGCAAACAAAACCATATGGGTTTCCATGGAATCCATATTCGTACCAAGTAATCATCCCACCTCTGCCACAACTGACTCATCCCAAAGTGATACCTGCTCAATATAAGACAACTCAATTCTCTTCCCTGCAAACTGATGTTTGCACAGAGACACAGAAACCTAGAGGTCTATGCCGCTGCTGCTGATAAAACAAACACAGATATGGTTTACTGTGTGCCAGACGCTGTTCTGAGCTCTCCTCGTATATCGTGTATACCCTCAGAACCAATCTATGAACAGGTACTATTATGATATCATCTCTAACAGATGAGGAAACTAAGAGCCACAAAGTCCTGCTTCTCAGATCCCTGGGGCTGTCTAGGCTCCAGCCTTTTCCAAGTCTTTGTGGTCCAACAGTTGGTATTCCATGGGAGACTGCGATAGTCCTTTAAAAAGTTCCTCTATTTGCTTTGATTGGCCAGAGTCAGGTTGTTTGCAAACACCAAAAAAAATAAAATAAATCTTAAAGAATGCAATACTATTAGGATTGTTAGAAACAGCTTAAGTAAAGCAGCTAACAAAGGGCCTAGCAAAGTTACAAGAGAGATTCTGGAAGAATTTTATCACTGAAGCATCTCAACTATCCAAGGCCCTCTAGCTCCAGGACATAGTTGCATATTACTACTACCAATAGTGATGGAAAGATGGCTCTGTGCCTGGCACTGTGCTGTGGGCTTTGCTTGCATTACTTCCATTTGAATTTGGGGAAGTGCCTGTGAGGCAAGTACTTTCATTGTCTGCATTTCAGCTGTGGAAGAATTTTGTCCTGGTTCCTTTCTCCTTTCCCCCTCCCTCCCCTCCTCACCCTTGAGGAGAAAAGAGGTCAACTTAGTGTAAATAGCTGAGATTCTACGCAGGTTCATGTCTCTGAGGACCTGGCCAACATCAGCAAGTGAAAAGTTGGCTTGCCTTGCAGTATCTACAACTCACAGAATGTGAAAGCCCTACAGCCACCCGAGCTAGAACCACTGGTTATGGAGACTGGAGGCAACCACCAGAGGGCGCTAGGGCACCGGCATGGACAGAGTGGACTGAGAGGAGATGGGAGCAGAAGGGAGAGAAGAGGCTGGTGAACACTGCCTTGGCCCAGCCCAGAGAGTGCTGAGGAGAGAAGGGGTGTCATTTGGATGCTGGAGTACCCACCACCTGCCAAAGCTAAGATGGCTTCCTAGTGAAATCCACAGAATTCACCACGTTTATTCTGGTAATTTCCCTTGGTGCCAATTTGGTACAGGAAACGCTTTCCTTTCCTCTCAAACGTCCCAGCAAAAGAACCAGTGGTCAGCAGTGCCTGGCGCCCCCTCGTGGCCAGTGGTTGCCCTGAGCTGCTCAACTTGCCAGACTCTGAGTATCAATCAGCCAGGAGCCAACCTTCCTAGTTTGGGAGGTAAAATATCTTCCAAAAGGAGTGTGAGAGAAAAGAGGTCGTTATAAATAAAGACCACATTATAACCCCATAACTCAAAGCACCACCAACCCATGTCCAAGCACTGGGACCATGGTGCCTCTGAATCTGTTCCCTGAAGCCTGATTGCAACCAGCAGTTTGCACCTTTAGCTGTGCTGCTGTTAAATTTGCATGCCCATTTCTGGGGGTGATTACTGAATTACAAGACAAGAAAGAAGGGAGAAAGCAGTGTGAGCCTTCTCTCTGGAGGTGGTCCGGTAGGGTTTACAGGGGCGGCAGTATGGGGGGAGGGGGTTAGGTCTGGTCCCACAGTGGGCGGGGCCATCCTCCCTGCTCTGCAAACCTCCCTGGTACACAGACTAGACAGAAAATATCTGCTGTTGTTGGAGTTATTTTCCGTGCGGTTAATGAAACATTTCTGCCCTCAAAGTTCTTCAGATGGATTGTATCCTATGGCTTTTTTCTCTCACTGTCTTTATGTCTGGTGGATGCGGATGCTCGGCACAGATTAAACCTTCTCATCCTCTTATGCCCTTGGAGATTGCAGAAGGGCAGCCACCCTCTTCAGCTCACACAGTTGTTAGTCTATGGCTAACCCACAGGTTCCTACCAAACCAGCTCTCTATTTCACATCTGTGAGCTTTCTCAAATAAAATCACCCCAAAGCTCAGTGCTGCAGCTCCACTTTCTTGAAAGAGCATTTTTTATAGCCCACTCTCAGCATCACCCAGAAGCCAATGCCCAAAACCCAGGATTAGCTATTTGCGATGGTCCTGAGTAATCACTCTAAAACGCAAATATATCTTTATTACATGTCTACCTTGTGTCTAGTACTCTGCTAAGGGGAAAGAACACAAACCCAGGTGCAATTACGGTGTAGGGTTCAAGCCAGACACACGTGGGCGCTCAGCTGCAAGGGCTGCAGGAAGGGAAATAAAGTCACGTCTTAGTCAGGGACTCGCGGATGGTGGATTGGGCTTGAGCTGGAGCTGGAACAATGGATAATCTGCAGATCAGCAGAACTGCATGGGGCAAGAGCATTCTAGAACAAAGGGAGACATGCAGATGGGAACCAGCCCAGCGAACCCACGAGGCTGTGAGAGCTGAGAGTGCAGCCCCATCTAGGGAGCAAATCTTGGAAAAGGAGCGAGATTGTGGAGGATCTTGAAAGGATCTTGAAAATGTGCTTGGTGATTTAAAGTTGATGCTCAGACTCTTCAAAGATTCCTCTCTGCCCAAATGGACAAGCTACTTTTTACATTTTTAAAATATATTTTTTACTTAAATACCAAGGGCCTAGCTAAAGCTTTAGCAAACATTTATTCCGTGTCAGCTGTGCCAGGCGCCCTGCCTGCGGCTGGAGATTCACAGACGAAAGTCTCAATCGCACTCGCAAGTTGTCGTGTGTGTGAACAGATGGCACCCCGGTACAGCAGCGGTAAGATTATGATTACGGGTGGCTTTTATTTTACTTGTAGTTTTCTAATGTTTTCCTTTTTTTTTTTTTTTTTTGCCAAGAGAAAAGGTTACATTTGGTTAAAATAATAATGTCTATATAAAATATCTGATGCAATAAATGATATTATAGAGGTAAAAAACAGGTCGTTTGGAGAAAAGGAATGAGATTTCCGTTGTGCCAAGAAAAAAGTAAAGGCTGAAAAACCTAATCCAGACTGTTGCTGGAAAGCTCGGGGCTCAGGACTCCAGTTCCTGGGTTCCTGTCTTACTCCATGAGAAAGAATTCAAGGGCAAAATGAACAGCAAGCAGGAAAGCGCCAGGTTTATTAGAGTGAAAATATACACACAAGATGGGAGTGCGGGCAAATTCAGAGAGAGGGAGAGAGAGTCATGCCAAGATGGCTGATTATTAACTACATTTTGCTCTCCCTGGAGGCAGAGCCGGGAGACCTGGTGCTGACATAGCCTAGCTGTCTCCTCCCAGTAGGTGGGGAGCTTGGTTTCCCTTTCTTTCTTTCTTATTTGGTGTTTCTGGAACTGTCATGGCATCAAGTGCATGATGGGAGCTGCAGTATTTGCAATGCAGATGAGATTATAATGATATTTTAATTAGTCAAAGGTTATGCCTTCACCAAATATGGCATCTAAGCTGGAAAAGACAGGTGTGGGCTTATTCTCCCTTGCTGGGGCTAAAACAAGGGGAGGTCTAAAGGAAAAAATTTCCAGAGCTATATTCTGGAGGGGGAGTGAGTGTCCCCACACTATATGTCCTGCCTCATAAACCCCCCTGAGAGATTTTCAGACCCACAACCATATGGGGCGTTAAAGGACTACAGGTCAGGCTTCTGCAGCTACTTCCTGCTATGACGGGACCTTGTCCCTGCCTAGCCCGGGGATGGAAAATCTCTGCCTGCCTGATCTAGGGGATCAAGATTTTCCTCCAGGATGGTCTCTGTTGAAGAAATCAGTTTAATCTCTGCAGGGGCAGCATATTTACATGGAACTGTTGTAATCTGGAGGAGACAAATTTAACAAGAAGCTTAAAGAGGCATGGGCCAAAGACTAGAAGTAGAACTATGGTTATTAGAGGCCCTAATGGAGGTAGGAACCACGTCACAGAAGGCAAAGTGTTCTTTACAGCCTGTCAGATAGAATTGGCCATTAGGTTCCCTTTAGCAAACTCATGTAGCCATCGACTTGGTTATAGATTTCTTTCATGTTTTCCTCTACCTGGCCAGTGGTATTCATGTAGGTGCAGCAAGTCTGCTAATAGCTGCACATACACCTCCCTGTTCTACTAATAGTCAAGAGCCAATCCATTACTAAGGACTGCATTTGCTAGTGAATTGTAATGTTGTAGGTTTTGGAGAGCATCTCCAGTACTTTGTGGCCAGACTCTGAGTCAGATTTTTTAAGGTGGCTTCATGGTAGGCAGATCCTCCCCATGGGGCCACTAGACTGATGGCAGCTCCAAAGCCAGCTAACATGAGGCCGATGGTTTGCTTGGAGCGGGACTGGGTAATATTATGGATGGTATATCTGGGCCTATTCGGCAAGGAGACAGCCTGTGGGATTACGACCATCATGGCGGCACATAGCTAGTGACCTTCTTTGCTGCTTTATCAGCAAGAGAATTTCCCCGGGAGATATCTGTGGCATCCTTTTGGTGTCCTTTGGTCCCTCTCGAGGGAGAGTTCCAGCTTCCAGCAGCCTGAGGATTTTAGGACCATGCTTAATGGTGGTTTCGTGCAGTTAAAAGTCCCCCTTCTTTCCGTATAGCAGCATGGGCGTGTAGGGACAAGGAAACCACGCTTAGAATTAGTGTATGTGTTAACCCTCAGGTCCTTGCCCAACTCGAGTGCACAGATTAGAGCTGTAAGTTCAGCCTTCTGAGCAGCAGTGCCAGGTGGGAGAGGATTGGCTTCCAGTCTGCTGAAGGGTGACTGTAGCACACCTGGCCCTTTTAATCCCCATCCCCCTTCCCACCTCCGCAACATAACTGCTCCCATGGGTGCACTGCTCCTAGGAAAACCTGCTCAATTGTTTCAACGCAGGAGTGAATGACCTCCTGGTCTTCATGAGCTCCCTCAGGGCTCAGAGAGGCAGGATTTAGGGTCTGGCATACTTTTAGAGTAAGGTCAGGGGAATCGAGGAGGAGAACCTAATATTTAGTGAGTCTTTCTTGTCAACCAGTGGTGTCCTTTGGCCTTGAGGACAGTTTGAACCTGATGTGGGGTCTGGGCCTCACGGGGTTGCCCCAGCTTGAGCTTGGAGGCTTCTTCTGTTAGCAGGACTGTGGCTGTCACAGCCAGCTAAGCTGCCCGTTAGCAACTGGATCTAATTGCTTAGAAAAATAGGCCATGGGTCTGGGAATATCTCCTAGCTTTGGGGTAAAGATCCCTAAAGCAATTCCCTCTCTGCTACATATAATCAAAGGCTTTTCTAGACTAGGGTGTCTGAAGGTAGTGCTCTAGTCAAGACTTGCTTAAGAGTCTGGAAGGCTCTCTGTAATCCCCAGTTCCAATGTAACGGCTACCAATCCAGTCCTTTTGTTGCCTCGTAAAGGGGCTTTGCTATTGGCCCAAACCTGGGGATCCAAATCCTGCAAAAACTTGCCATTCCCAAGAAAGCTCTTGGTTGTCTCTTAGTTTGGAGAATGGCCAGATTAAGGAAGGAGATCCATGAGTGAGATGATAGCCTACATACCTAACAGTTGGGGAAGAGATTTGAGCCTTAGATGGGGATACCCAATAGCTCTTTTCTCCCTCAGAAAGTTGAGGACTAAGATAGTATTAGTATCAGAATCTTGTTTAATGGGCTACAAATTAAAATGTTATCGACATATTGTAGTATTGTTCCTCTGGGTAGTTGGAGTTCCCAGAGGCTTCATTCTAGAGCCTGTCCAAAGAGGTGGGAGCTATCCCGAAACCCTGTGGAAGGATGGTCCAGGACAGTTCCATGAGTGTCGAGATCTGTCCATTCAAAGGCAAACAATGGTTGGCTGTCAGGGTGAAGCAGGATGCAGAAAATGCATCCTTAAGGTCTAACGGCACAAACCATTTGCAACTAGAGGAACTTGAATTAAGACAGTGTAAAGATTTGGGACAATAGGGTGGAAAGGAATTACAGCCTCATTAATAGCACTTAGATCCTGGACCATACGATATTTGTTTATGGATAGAATAGGAGTATTACAGGGGGACCAGCTGGGGACTATTAGTCCATGGAGGATACATTTGTTCAGTAGGGGTTCTAATCCCCTCTGAGCTTTTGGCCTTAATGGATACTGGCATTTACATAGACATCTTGCTGTTTCTTTTAGCCTGATTTTTGTAGGCAGACACTGAGTAGCTTTTCCAGGCCTTCCCTCATCCCACACTGTAGGGTTAACAGCTGATCGTATGTGAGCAGAGACGGGATCTGCAGGAACCCCATTCGAGCCAAGATCTGAGGCTAAGAGGGACATTAAAGGCTGAGCTCTCGGGAGGGTTGAAGGAGCTGGAAGTTTGTCCCCAGAGCCATCGTTAGATCTCTCCCATTAAGAGGGTAGGGCATTCTGGCATAACTAAAATCTCCTGGGGAATTAGGCAGCTCTGGGGGCTCCACTCCAGGTATGTTCCACAAGGCTGGGTCCAGCCTCTTCCTCTGGCAAAAGTGGGTGTATGGGAGCATAAGGAGGGGCAGATGTAGGAGAACTAGAGGAGAGTGGACGGTGACTGAGGAGTCGCTGGCCTCGAGTCTCCGCCTCCCCCCTGTCTGGACAGTCGCAGCCTTGAGAGAGAGGGTCATTGAAGAGGCTGGTGCTGTCTGCTGGGGGAGTAATGAAGGAGGACTGAGCATAACCAGTTGTACAGAAGCCTTGCTTTCTTGGTCCTGATGTAGGGTCATAAAGGCCTGGGCATAGAGACCTCCATCCATTTTCCATTTCATCTAAAAAAGAGATCTAATTGTAAGATTGTGTTATAGTTTAAGGTCCCATTTTGGGGCCAAACCTCCTGATCCCTGAGTTTGTATTGGGGCCAAGCTATATTACAGATTAAGACCAGTTTTTTCCACTGTGTGCCGTCTAACTTAAATGCCTTCCAATTCTTTAGCATGCAGCTAGGAGGCAAGACTGTTGGTATAGATGAAATATTCTCCTTTGTGCCTGGAACGGGGGAAGAGCTAGAACTAGGAGACTAGATTTAAAGGACAAAGGTGTCCCCCAACCACTATCATCCCATCAACAGGAGGCCAAGCCAAGTCAGGGCGTCCCCTGACAATAGCTTGACCGACTGCACCCAGGCGTCCCCAGGTCGGACTACCCTGGGCCGTCCAGAATGTGTCAAGTCCTTGACCCCTGGAGGCCCTGGGGTTAACAAAAAAGGGAGGGGGTTCCAGGCAAGGGAAGGCTGAGGGGTGGGCTAGATGGTGCGGAATTAAGCAAAGAGGAGGCTGGCTCTCCTCCAAGCCCGGTCTCCAATTCTTGGGTAACAGCCTGGAGTAAGGACAAGAGGGCGAGGACCTGGAGACAGGAGAGAGGTCCAGAGGCCCTGAGTAGATGAAACAGACCGGAAAAATTCTGTGTTCTTGCTAGTGAATAAATCTGCCCAGTGAGGTCAGTCGGCCCAATTCCAACTCTATATTCCTGATTTCTGGGGATGTTGGGCATGGGAGAGGAGGAGATGGCAAACAAGACACAGAATGATGTCACTGAGGGAGAGATCCAAGCAGGAGAGGACTGGACAAGACCGGTGTGGAGACCAGAGAGGCCAATTACAGAGGAGGTGGAGGTCTCGGGGCCACGCAATGATTAAGGCGAAGGGGAACAAAGGGGCCATGAGGCCCCAGGAAGTGAGAGAAAGCAGCAACAAGGAAATGGTCCCAATAATGGGCAGACAGGAGGCTGGGGCTAGAAAGGAGAGAGGAGGGGGACGAAGCCATGACAGAGTAAAGAACAACCCATCTAGGAGGACCAGAAAATGACCTGCCAGGAGTGATCATCACAGATGAAGGCGAAAGGGGTGAATGAGCGTGCTTTCACGGTGTCCCTGGGTGCACAGGCATGGCCTTGAGCTTGGCGGGCTGAACAATGCAGAGCTACCCTGGTTCATGACCGAATCATTCTGTCACGGAAGTCTTCGAGCAGCGAGGGCCCTGGTGGCTTTTCAGTGCTCGACCCATGCCCACAGTGTGACTGGGGTCCTCCAGATATGACCTTAGGAACAGAGGAAAGGAAGAGGCACAGTGACCCTGGCACAACTCCCCTCCCTGGAAGAAGCTGCCTTTAACTCTTCCTATCTGTTATATTTACCTTCATATTATTAAAAGAAAGAGGCATGAGAACTATACAGATTAACTAAATATTAAACCAAGTGTAATTCAGAGCCTGCTACTGCTGATAGATTCAGAACCTGGTTGATCATCCATATGCCCACGGGGAACCTACAGAACAAAGGAAGACTTTAGCAGAGTTGCTGACAACTATTTACCCACACCATAAAAAGAAAGCAGGACAGGAAAGACTTTAAGCTTACTGTGCACAGTTAAAAATAAACTCACTTCCTCAAAGACTCTGAGTGGAGACCACACTCTGTCTATGACACATTACTCCTGTCCTAATAAACTCCTTTGTCTTTAATTCTGGCTCTTACTTGAATTCTTTCCTGTGTGGAGTCAAAGAGTCTCCCGGAGGACACAGGGCTTGAGTCCCGACTTGGGGAGATTAGCCCCATTCTGCATCAATATCTCTAAATGGATCATGGTCAGTTTTAAGCATTAAGTATTGACTTTCTAAGGTGAGGAATAAGGATGAGGCTTTCATATGCCACCTCCCCTCTTTTGTCTATGTACCCTCTGTCTTTACCATCCACTAATTTTGATTTGATTAATGATCAGGATTTACGTTATTATGACCCTGTAAACCAGTGATTTTCAACATGGCTCAGTAACACCTCTTAAAAGGAAATTTGAAATGTGAGGCAGCATTTGGTTTGTCAGTGTTGTATGGTGGAGGGCCTGGGGGAGTGACATTTAGTGGACAGGCCAGAAACACTGACAGTCCTTTGATGAGTAGGACATTGCTACCCAATATTGTGCAAAATGCCACCTTGTTTGAATTTTTCTCTTGGGATCACAGCCTTGAATGTTATTTTTTCTTTCTTGTTCACTTGTTTGTTTGTTTTGTTTATTATCTGTCTCACTCAATGAGAATGTAAATCGGTGAGACCAGGGGCATTATTTTCTTGTTCACCACTCGGTACCTAGAACAATGGCTGTACTAGCCAAGGTTCTTCAGAACTAACAGGATGTGCTCACGCTCTCTCTTCTCTCTCTCTCTCTCTCTCTCTCTCTCTCTCTCTCTCTCTCTCTCTGTGTGTGTGTGTGTGTGTGTGTGTGTGTGTGTGCGCGCGCGCATGCGCGTGTATGTGGAAAGAGAGCAATTTATTATAAAAAAATTGCTTCGTGCCATTATGGAGGCATAGAATTTCAGACCCAGGGGAGCCCATGGTATAGTAAGTAGTTCCAGTCCAAATACGAAGACCTGAGAAGCAAGAGAGCTGATGATGTAAGTTCCAGTTAGAATCTGAGTCTAAAAGCAGGAGAAGATCAATGTCCCAACTTGAAAACAATCAGACAGAGAGAGAGAGAGAGAGAGAGAGAGAGAGAGAGAGAGAGAGAGAGAGAGAGAATTCTTTCTTATTCAGCCTTTTATTCTATTCAGGACTCTAAATAGAGTAGAAGAGGCCCACCTACATTGGGGAAGGAAATTTGTTTTACTCAGTTTACCTATCCAAATGTTAATCTCATCCAGAAACAGCCTCACAAACACACTGAGAAATAGTGTTTAGCCACCAACGGCCCAGTCAAGTTGACTCAAAATTAACCATTATAATGCCTGACATTGTTCAATAAATATTTCTTGAAAGAACAGACAGATTAATTCTTTGATCTTAACAGAGGTAAACCCTGTTTAGATATAACCGAAAGTGACAGAAACTATCACCTTTTGCTTCCCTAACCATACCCACTGACATTGTATTTCTACCAAGTGTCCCCAACTGTTTGCAAAATTACCTCTAAGCCTCTGCCTTGGCACTGCCACCAAGGTAAGCTCTCGAGAACCTGCCCCAGAGTCTCACTTAGTTGGTGTCTGTCAGTTTCAACTCAGTAATCCCCTGCCGGTGCTTGGCACACTGCACTGGAGCAGAGTATATGGAGGGAGGGTTTGGTACCTCTGAGTTTCAGGAAGAGCCTTCTGCAGAAATGGAAGGAAACCTTATGAGCACAGGAGATTTTAAGAGTATTAAAAATGCTGCTTGCATGCTGCAATGGGCCAGAGTATGACCTTGGACAGCCCCCTTCACAGCCCTTCCCACAAACACTACAAAATGACCCCCATCCATAATCGATGGGTTAGGGACTTCTAGAGAACCTTCTGATTGACAGGGAAACACTCTTCCTTAGTGCTGTCTGACTGATGTACCACACAGCAGTTCCTTTCTTC
>JAQQSQ010002128.1:0-11324 GCA_028627145.1 Eidolon dupreanum | reverse complement strand
TTTGAAAAATAGTTTCTGAATAAAATTGTTCTTTATGTTCAAGAATAAAATAAAATAGATTAGTTAACTAATTAATACCTTCTAATTTATAATTTCATTTAACTTATTTATTGTCATAATACTATGTTTGGTCACTCTATCTATCTAGACTATAGATCACAGACTTCATCTAGCATTTGCATGTTTAGTTATTTAACACAAAGATCATTCTAGAATACAATTATTGAGGTCTTCACAACTCTAAGAGGAAAGAAAATGAGGATAAAAGAGAAAGAAAGAGAATGAAAGGAATGGAAGGATGTAAGAGGTATAATGAATGTAGACCCATAAAACTATGTGACTAGTTATATCCTGTGGAATTTGGTAAGAATAAGATAAAAGATTACTGTAAATACTTTCTTCAATACAATAGGTAATTTAGAAAAAATGAATAATTTGGTTAATTTTCCAGAAGATGATGAGTTTGAAGTAAAATGTATCAAATTGTTAAAAATTGCATTTAACAACTATAAGTGTAGGCCTGAAAGAAAAAAAAGAAACATAAAAAATTTAAAATATATTGCCAGCTTTAAAGAAAAGAAGCAAATAAAATCACTAAGTTCCAAAGATTAAAAAAAAAAATCAAAGACAGAATTTCAAGCATAAAATATCACAGCTGCAGCTATGTAGGATTTGAAATGCAGATATAGGTGCTAAGGAGGTGAGTATCAAGTACCAACACAGGAAAGCAGAATTGGCCAAGAGCCAACAAGCCCTGAGTCTCAAAGGATTTCCTTGTAAGAATAACAAAAAGAGATTAGCAAGAAATATTTTCTATTGGCCTGGAAAATGGTGAGAAAGCTTTCTATCCATCTGGTAGCTTTATTTTATTTTATTTTTTATTTATTTTAATATATTTTTTAATTTATTTTTGGTGGGGAGGAGACATTGGTTAACAAAATCCAGTGTTTCGGGTGTACAATTTCACAATAAGGCATATATGTATATATATATTGCATTGTGCATTTCCCTCGCATAGTTAGATTTCTTTCTGTCACCCCTTTTACCCCATCTACCTCCCTCTTCCCCCTCCCCCTACCCTCTGGTAACCACTAGTCTATTGTCCATGTCCATGAGTCTCTGTTTGTTTGTCCTGTTTGTTGCTTTTAGGTTTATATCCCACATATATGTGATGTCATGTGGTTTTCAACTTTTTCTGTCTAGCTTATTTTGCTTAACATGATTATCTCGAGGTCCATCCATGTTGCAAATGGCAATATTTCATCTCTTCTTATGGCTGAATAATATTCCTTTGTATATATGTAGCACAGCTTCTTTATCCAATCATCTATCGTTAAGACACTTTGGTTGCTTTTATGTCCTGGCCACTGTGAATAATGCTGCCATGAACATCAGGTTGCATATATTTCTGTGGAAAATTTTCAGGTTTTTTGAGTAAATGCCCCGAAGAAAGGTTGCTGGATAATATGGTAATTCAATTCTTAGTTTTTTGAGGAAACTCCATATTATTTTCCATAGTAGTGGTACCAATTTTCAGTCCCACCAGCACTGTGTGAGGGTTCCTTTTTCCCTACAACCTCTCCAACATTTGTTATTACTTGTCTTGTTGACAGCCATTCTAACAGGTGTGAGAGGATATCTCATTGTGGTTTTGATTTGATTTCCCTAATAGCTAGTGATGATGTGCATCTTTTCATATGTTTGTTGGCCATTTGTATGTCTTTTGGTATCTTTAATTTAAAAATAACACATACACACAGTGCAAAATAGAAACCACTAGTTTCAACAATGAATGAGTGAAATATCTGATTTTTTAAAGAATGAGAATTTCATACTGAAAAACAAACATCAAAACTAGTCCAAGAACATAAAGTTCCTAGAATTCAGACAGAATAAACTCTAATTTCAGCCTTCAAAGTTAAGATTGAGGAGTACACCATGGCAAATATTTACTGAAAATAGACTAATGATGAAGTTACGAACTACATGAGAAGATGAAGCATAACAAAAACGATTGAGTTGATGTGACGAATAGAACAATTAGTATTCAAAATACCTCAATAATAGATACTTTTAAAGTTATCTGAACATTATATAATGAATACCTTTTTAATCTATTTTAGAGATGAAAAATTAGCATGCACATAATGAAAATAGAAACACTGAAATATAGTCCCTGAAGTATACAAAACATTCATTATGAAACATAATAGGAAAAATAAAAAGGAACCAATTTAAAATTATAAATATAAAAAATATACATAAAAATTTAGAGGACCAGATATATGGCAGATTAAGGAATTAGAAACTAGACAATACATTTAGGAAAATCACCCAGAATGAGGACAGAAATACAAAGACATATAAATATGGATGACCAGGTAAATTAGTAGAGAATATAACATAAAGGGTCCCAATAAGAACAGAGAAAATGAAAGAAAAAAAATATTTCAAAACAACATCTTAAAAATTTTCAGATTTAAAGAAAAATATAAGTGCTCAGATTAAAATATCAAATCATGTTCAGAGTAGGAATAATAGAAGCAAATTCAAAGTAGATATCATGATAAAACTACTGAACTTTAAAAACAGAAAATCATGAAATTCACTTGTTAGAAAAAAACTGGATTAACAAATATGATGATAATTACACAGAACAAAAGACTTCTGAGATGACTAAAACACAATGGAATGCAAATTTTGGAGTTGATACAAAATAACACCAAACAGAATTCTAAATTCATCAAATCTGAAACTCTATAATGAGAGTAAAAAATAAAGACATTTTTAGACAAAGACTTAGAAAATGTGTCCCTATAGAACCTTACAGAAACATATAAGGATATGCTTAAGGGAAATATGCCCAGAAAGAAAGGTTAAGATGTAAGAGGTGTTCCCTCCTAAAATCAAAGAAAATCAAAGAAACTGGTAAATATCTGGCTAAAACTAAGTATGTAATGAATGTAAAAAATAATAAATATGTCTAATATTTGACAATGTTTTTAATTGTTATTGTTGTTTAGTGTCTTAATTTTCCAAAAATTTATCTGCCCATATATATTGAAAGTGATCCTAAAGCATTGTCCAGGGCATAAGAACCAATAAGACATCAAGTAAATGATAAGTTAAGATGGGTGTTAGTATTGACAAGCTGAAAGACTAAATTTTTACAGTTGAGGTGGTTTTAATTCTTTCTTTCATATAGAATTAAAGAAAGACTAAATTGAGATAAGAGTTACTAGCACATTAAAAATTACTTTGATGAAAGATCGCTATGAATGTCATTGTTATTAAAAAAAATTATTCTCATCTATTTATTTAAAGTTGTAGGCAGCACCTGAGCTATAAAAATAAATAATGAAATAAAATTGAAATCTATTTTATCCTATCCTAATATTCATCCTTGGATACATGGCATATTGTAGGGGCAATAATATAAAATCAATAAAATTTATTTCTAATGAAATGTGTTTAATAGCTTTAAAATATATGTACATACTATATTTTTATAGCTTTAATTAACTATTATAATTATAATTATAATCATAAATCAAGTAACAAGAAAATGTTTAGAGCCTTATGTTGACAAAATATTAAAAATTAAATTTATATATTTTTGCAGTGCTATGTTACACTTAAAAATAATTATATTCTATTAGAATAAAATTCTATGAGAAAATTGAAATACAAGTTCAATAGATAATAGTAAGCATTAAATCAGTATGTTATATAGATTCTATTATATACATTTAAAATAGATTTGTAGCCATTTTGTGCTTGCTTACATAAGTGCATCTTTTGAAGCTACTTAAAATTATGTGAAAATATTTTAATGCTCACTTAATATGCTAACAATAATATTTTTAAACAATTTTCTTCGTATATTAGCAAAGAAATTATTGAACACAATTTTAAAGAGTCTATATTTCTCTAGAAGAAGAGATTTTCATTAACCTTAAACTTCTTGAGAGTAACTATTAAAATAATAATGTAGAATCTAGCTTCCACATTGCTAGCAAGAAATCAGAAGAATAAAGTTAACATATTCATTTTAGAAGAAAGAAAAGGAGAAGAAATGGAAAAGTATGACACATACGAGAAACTTCTGTATTATTTCCGGATGCATAGAACTAAATAAAACATGTGTCTCCTAACTCCAATATTATCCAGTAACAAGTCTCTAGGTCTAAGGAAAGTCAAGTATATGTATACACCTTTAATTGAAGCTCTAGGGATGATCTGGAAATGAATTGTTATAATGCCTGGTTGAGACTGGAAACAGTAAGACTGACCAAGCAAAATGATCTTCTGTCCTCATCATTAAAAACATTTCATCCCTAATATGGTCAGGATAGAATATTTTTTAAAGTATTTTTTTAACTTTAAACTTTGTTTTTTTCTTCTTATATAGTGTACAATTATTGCATATATAAAAACAACAACAAGAAGAAAAAGAAAAAATCATGCCTAATTCTAGAGTGTAGAAATAGTCATTGTTAAGACTTAGGTCTATGTTCTACACATATACACTGAGAAATTCCATATGTATCCAAAAATGCCAGATTTGTATTAAAGCCCACGGGGAGCTATTGACATATTTCAAGTAAGGGGTACTATATGCTCAGTGGCAGTACTGGGAAGGGTGGATAGAAAAGCAGCCAGTCTACTGTCAGGTACCACTTAGGAGACCATTCCAGTATTGCAGAGATGAGTATGAATTCATGCAATAAGAGGCAGGGTAAACAATATCCTATGATTCGTTGCATTTAGGGCTGTAGAGAGGAATAAAGGACAGAATTTTAAAACAATTCCCAGGGTTCTGGCTTTATTAACGTCCTTAATTTAAAGATAAGTCACAAAAAAACAATGATCTGTTATACTAAAGCAATAATGGCTAAACTTTAATGCAAATGAATATTCTCTTTGATAACTTCATTTTCTTTTCTCTAATTAGAGCCGATTTTCTACCAAAATTTTACTTGAGAATCATTTTCCTTATTCCAGCTAAAATAGCTAGCCTTCTAGCTTTCAGGTGGTATGAAGAATTCACTCTTAAATCTAGTAAGATTCTCTAGATAATAAACCAAGTACTCACCATAACTGAACTGAGGAGGTAGATGGTAATCAAAATGTTGTGCATGAGTTTAAGATCTGTTATTGCCACAACGGGATAAGAGTAGAAATAAGATGTTCGCTGTTTTGGAAAATTGGCATGCCCAAAGTTCCCAAAGCAAATTGTGCTGTATTTATTTCAGATCTAAGAGTTCATGGGGCACTGAATCTTAGATTAATCCTGGTTTGCATGGTGATATCAGGTCTATTTCATTAGTTTAATCACATAGGTAGATAGAATGAGTATTTAAATCACATAAAAAATGATTACTCTAAGTATAAATATTAGAAAGTATAATTATTTTGAACTTAGAAAATTAAAATTATATATAACTTAATATGCATATTAATCATGAATTATTTCTTGAGTAATATATAGATATTTAATACCTGTAGTCTTAAAAGATCAAATTCTACTATGAAAAATGTTTGAGATTTACACATGTTCTCTATTTTTGTAAATTATTTTCATGCATTAATTAATAAAAAGTTATACTTAGTATTTGTGTCCTTTAAATTAAAAAATAATTTGGTATGCTAAATGTATTTTTTATTATACTTTATAATTTATGTTTTATTAGGAGGTACACATTTAAGAACAAAACTCAAAGTGCATTTGTAATAAACTCAAAATGATTCCAGGTAGTAATTTCTGTGAGGGCCCAGTAGAAGGGAATAGAGAAATGCCACCACATTAACTTGACTTGGTTGCCTTTCTAAATTTTAGTACCTTTGTTTTCTAGAGTCTAACATAAATGTCTCTGTGTACAAAGGATAAAGTAGTGCTAGGTACTATTTTTACAAACCAGAAGGGCAAATATCTCTTATGCTTTTACATGCTCCCAGAAATTACTCCAGTAAGTTCATTGACTTACAGATCCTAATGAACTCTGAACATTCTACAAAACATAAATCTTAGAAGAGAACTTTCTGTTACTACCTCTGTATAAATTAACTTTCAAATCTGACCATGTTTTTATAGCCAATAATTTCCTGGCTTAGTGCTTTAATTAATGTATGAACTTTAACAAGAAGTACCTTCTCTTTAAAGAAAATATTAATGTATCCATAATTGCTGAGATATATTTTAAAATATTTTACTTGTTTGGTGTGAAAAAATAAGTAAAATATAAATGTACAGTTATATCTGGAACTACTTTAAGTACTTCCTTATTACCAATATCCTCAAAACACAATTTGATATTTAAAAACCTCTTAAAGATGACACATGTAATATGAGTTAAACTCAAATACTTGAGGTCATGTCTGGCTAATGTGGCTAGTCACAGAGTTTCATCCATTTTCATTCATGTGGATTTTTGATCCTATCATGAATAGATCTGTGGGTAAAATAACAAATGCCTAAACTAGCACTGTGGTGAGCTATTTGGAGATAAAGAAGGGGTCAAGATTTTAATTTTGGTGATTGAATGGAGATATTAATTTAAATAGAAAATAAAGACAATACAGAAGGTTAAATAAATATGTTGGAGCTGTCATGTTTCCAAGTGTTCTATCAGAGTATGGATGTTATTGTACAGGCATCAAAAACAAAATTTTCAGAAATTATTAAAAGAAATTGAGAAAGACACATATAGAAAGATATTTTGTGTTCATTGATTGAAAGAATCAACATAGTTAAAATGGCTTTATTACCAAAGTAATATACAGATTTAACACAAACCCCACTGTGGAAAAGATATCAAATCAAGAATAGAATTTCCATATGACCCAGCAATCTCTCTTCTGAGTATATACCATAAACATTTTAAAATATTTATGCATAAAGATATATTCACCCTGATATTTACTGTAGCATTTTCACAGTTGCCAAGACATAGAAACAACTGAAGTGCCCTTCAACAGATGATTGGGTAAGATGTGGTACATACATACATACAATGGAATATTAGCCATAAGAAAAGATAAAATACTGCCATTTGCAACAACGTGGATGGAGCTTGAGATTATCATGCTAAATAAAGTAAATCAGACAGAAAAAGTTGAGAACCATATAATTTCACTCATATGTGTGATACAAACCTGAAAGCAATATATGAACAAAACAGAGACTCGCAGACATGCACAACAGTTTAGTGGTTACCAGAGGGAATGGGAAGAGGTAGATAAGGGTAAAAGGAGTCACATATATGATGACAGAAGGAAATTTAACTTTGAGTAGTGAATATACAAAGCAGTATACATATGATGAATTATTATATTGTACACTTGAAACTATATAATTTTATTAATCAATGTCACCCTAATAAATTTCATAGAATAAAATGTTTTAAAAAAATTTTCAGATTACTTGGGTTTTAATACTGCTTCCACTGTTTACCAGATGGTGACATGGACAAGTTGTTTAACTACTTATCTTCATTTTCTAAGGTGTAGAATTAGCATAATAATAACACTTACCTCAGAGAATTCTGAGGATTAAACCAAATTAAATAGAAAAAAAACTTAGAAAATGTAAGAGACATAGGACTTGCTCAATAAATGCTAGCTATAATTACTCTGCCCTTAGCTTTTCTGTCACAGTCTGTGTATTCTCTCTAGGTCATTTTATTTACTATAATGTTTCCAATTCCACCTGATGATTCAAAAATCTCTGTATCAGACACAGCTTTGCTCGTGTGGTTCAGAAACATGCATTCAACTAGAAGTTACTATCATTAGAATGACAAAGAAAAGAAAGCCAAGGAAGAGAATAGGATTCTGAAGGAGAAGAGGATGCAGTGTTTATCAGCCAGGTTAACAGAAAAAAAAGATGACACAATCAGATTAAGAAGTTTGAGGAAAAATTAAAACAGTAACTATTGTTTTACAAAAGGCTGTTTCCCATAAGACAAGCATAGTGCAGTACACTAGTGTTCATAATGATGGAGCCCTCAGTTCCCCAGGGACATGGGGAGGAGGCTGTTACCCGAATCCAGGAGAACACTGACTAAAAAGGTCATATTGAGAGGATCATTAATCTTCAGCACAGGACACAAACAGTCAGTGGTGACTAAGAGAGTGCCAGGGTAATAAATACTGCAAAATATCCTGACTTCATTTTCCTCACTTTCTCTGCTATCCTAACAGGGCTATTTGTTGGGTGAACACCACCAGACATCAAAGGGAAATGAGACCAAAGTAAATATCAGGGGAAAGGTGGAGAGTAAACCTGCAGGGGTAAATGGGTGATATCTGGCACATAATGTCCAAATGTGGAATTATACATACAACTAGAAATATCAAATAACCGTAAAAGAAATATGTAAGCTTCTCAATAAATTCTAATGCATTTGTACTGGACGACACTACCAGTTTCAAAAGGATCAAAATCAGTAAAAGTAGGCTTATCATTTATATTTAATGTATCTACATTTTATGTATATTTTAGACAAGAGAGAGGATAAGTACAAAAATAATTTTTTTAAAGGTAGTACCAGAATATAGGTATTACTCGCTTCCTTTTTCTGCCAATTCTTACCTCTCACATTGTAGGCGCCTCTACCTTGCCAGTATTCACTTCATTACTCTTGAGATCTAGCTAAAAAGATTACCTAAGTCGTTTAGTTCCTGGGCAATATACTTTCAATTTAGCATAAGGCAAAGATTTCAAATGGACATTTTCTGAACAAGGGAAGTGGATACTCTTATAATGTTTCCCTTAATTGCTCTGGTTTCTTATTACTGTGATAATTGGGCGACTGGTTCAGTGAGATCCCTGTCTGATAGTAAATTGTTTATAATGGTAAGAATTAGACCAGTTAGGTTTTGAGGACTTGGAAATATTATCCAGCTTCTTCCCTTTGCCTTCTAATATAGTCACATCTATTCATTCATTCAATATTCAATGCATACCTATCGACAGCTTTCTATTTACTAGGCTCTTTTCTTGTTACTAAGGACGTTGAAGTGGACAAGGCTTCCATTCTCACTAAATATTACATTGAGAGTAGCTGATAGCTAACATAATGACTGACATTCTCCTTTCAAATTAGTCAGTTTTTCTAATAGTAATTTTCATGGTTGGCTACTTAATAGGCTTATTTTTGAGCTCAGGTGAGTGGAGATACCAGATGGTGAGCTTTAGGTTGACTGTGGCCATCCTGTCTTTTCGCGTAAGCTTAGGATAAATTACAACCCCTAAAAGATATCCGGAAGAGACTAAACTACAATACTGTGCTATTTGAAGGAAGTCATAAGAACAGAGTGGTGTATTACAGATAGCTCATGATTCAACCATGAGAAATTTGCTTAATCATTTTAAGAAGCAAATATCTCATTTGTAATATAGTGACACTCATTGCTCATTACAAGGTCGTTGAGAATTAATGATAATGTATGGAAGGAACCCAAGATAAATTATTGGTAAATATTAACACAGTTATTTCAATTTTGTGAGATACAATTTTCTTATCTTTAAAATGAGAATAATGTCACCTATCCTTATTCTTATCAAGAAATTAAAATAGAGATGAGCACATTTATAAGATTGAGCAACTGTTGTCCTATATAGATAAACTATACCTAGATTATTTTTAATGTTGCATTTCAACATAGAATTCCCATACCGTGAATAAGTAAATATCTGGGCTTTGGTGTTTTCTACTAATAGTGGGTACAAAATTTTGACTGACTTTTTATTTCTCCTTGAAAGATGTTTATTCCTCACTCCCTATTAAGATATGTTACAAATATGGAAGGCTATATATTTTTAAGGTTGATAATAGAAGCTAGTAATATTAGACCATAATAACATTTCTGGTACAACAGAAAGCATTATAACTAAAATTAGACAATTTATAATTAGGTCAAACTGCAAAAATCATTCCATTTTTTTTTTGTGTTTTTATTCTCAATTAAATAGCTATTACTGTTTCTAATAGGCATGCACCACTGTAGATGATGAAAGCAATTACTTCACAGGAATAATCATTTTTCTTTTTTCTTTATTTTGCATTGACATACAACATTTCTAATCAAGCTGTGGTAGTATCTATTTAAATTTAATGTCAAGAATGAAAAATTACCTGTTTCATTATATTTAAAGCCTAGAATATTACCGTATATAATAAATATAGCAATTTTTTAAATTTTAACATATAAAATATAACATTTTCCTCTTCAATTTATGTAGTTGAGATGAGCACATTACGATCTTTACTAAAAATGTTCATAATTTATCCTAGTGATTAAATATACAGGACATTTGGTATCCAAAGAAATCCTTCAAACATTAAAGAAGCTTACCAGAGACCCTCTTCACTATATGTCATCAGCATCCTCAAATGAATTTCTGGCTCATCCAGGGTCTTTCACAGGGGCACTTCATTTAGGATTGTCAACTTTAAGCAGAGCCTTGCACAGTTATATCTCTCTGCCTCTCCATCAAAACACTCTTGCCCTGTATTTCATTCCCAGGCCCTGCTTTCTGATTACCAGCAAATAATCTGGTAAATTCCTTTGATCTCAGAAATTGTCTTCCTCTAAGAATGTCTTTTTAAGTTAATGGTTCTGACCATCAACTCAAGTGACAGCTTTTTGTGACCCTCAACTAACAAGTAGTCTGGGTTTTCCCTGACTGGAAAAATCATTGAGTAAAGTGAAAGGACAAGAGTGTTATAGTCAGACAGATCTGCTTCTCTCACCTGTATGAAGGTATGAAAGTTATTTAAATGTTCTAAGCTTCAATTTTCTCATCCTTTGGAATTACCTATCCTTTGGATTTGCTTTTGGATTACATAAAGTTATATCTTTAAAGGGCCCCTAGTATTGCTTCTCTGTTATCTACATGTATTTTCCTCCTAGGTGTGAACCTAGTCTACTATTCTTTTCAATTTTACCATCAAAGATCTAGTTTAGGACCATTTAGTATACTCTAGGCTTTGGCCGTCAATAATGGAATTTCATTTCAACAAGCATAAGTGCTTATCGAAATAAAAAAACAAATTTAAAATGTAAATTTGAATATTTATTTCTATAAAATGTAAGTCTTAACTTGAGATTATTAACTATTTATAAAAGGAACATTACTTTTTCTAAGCTGTAGTCTCCTATGAGTTCACAAACTGCATTTGATCATTACTGTTTTAAAATAAGAGAAGAATGTGACACTATCATTGCTTTTGGGGTGTAGAATGGTATTTCAGAATTTAAAATTGTGTTGACTGTAAATGTTTCATTATATTATTTACTAGTCATGTATCAGACTTCTT
>JAQQSQ010000212.1:0-14981 GCA_028627145.1 Eidolon dupreanum | reverse complement strand
CTCGAGCCTCAGCCTCGCTGGCTTCCTTCTGCGCCCCACATCCCCCCAGCCCCCAGGGTGTGGCTCCCACACCCATGAAACGGGGAAGCGGCCACAGCTCCTGCGTCGTCCTCGCTCAGGCTGGAGGCCACGGCCATAACGGGGCTGCAGTGTAGCTCGGGGATTTCAGTTTCCCTAGACTAGGAGGGGCTGGGGGGAGGGAAGTGGGGGGGCAGGGGTGCTGAGGCGGGGAGGGGGGCGGGGTACTGACCGGGGGAGGCTGGGCTGCCCCAGGAGGACCTGTACCTTCCGGGAAAGGCTGCCACGGGCAGATGGCACCCCTGTGGAAGCCTGAGCGGAGAGGCCGCCCCGTGTCACTTAACCAGGGTCACGTGGCCCTCGTCTCTGGTTCCAGGAGGCTTGCGGTCACTAGGAGTCCCAGGCTGAGCCCTGCTTCCACCCTCTGCCTGCGGGGGCGTCCTTGGGGAAGGGGAGGGGCTCCGGGCTGCTCCCATGGTAGTGGGGAGCGACACATGGCCACGCGTCCCTGTTTGAGATTCCCAGGGCCGTAGTGACAAGTTACCACCGACTCGATTCTCTCACTCGCGTGGAGGTGATCCGTCTGAAATTAAGGTGTCGGCAGGGCCACCCGCCCTCTGCAGACTGGGGGGAGGGCCCCCGCCCCCTCCGGCTTTCACTGGCTGGTCCCTGGCTGGGGGCGGCCCCGCCCGGTCTCTGCGTGTGGCCTCGCACGGCCCTTCCCTGTGTCCCCTTTCCCCTACGGACACCCGCCTCTGGGTGGGCCCCCCCCACCCAGCACAATCCCGGCCTAACTCGATGACGCCCGCCAAGTGCCTGCTCCCAAACAAGCTCGCGTTCACGGGGGTCGGGGTCGGGGCGTCCACACCCTTTCGGGGGGCACAATCCAAGCCACAGCGCTCCCCATCCAGGAGCCTTCCCCGGGGGCCGAGGATGTGGGGTCGGCCTCGCTCGGCGTTTGCTGAGCGAAGCCACTGCTGGCCCAGAAGCCGCTAAAATGGAAACTGCGCGGGGCCGGCAGGCGGCCCTCGGTGCCCGCGTGGGGGCGCCAAGCACGGGCAGGGCGGCGGGCTCAGGCCACGGCGGTGCGGGGCGGCCCCGCGGACGCAGGCCCGGGCACGGCGCGATGCAGGGCCGAGCGGCGTGTGTCTGTGTCCCTGGCCATTCTGTGCGGCACACCCGCGTGTGAGGACATGCACGGGAACAGGGCCGCGGCCGACGTCCCAGAGATGCCAGCGCCAGGACGAGGCCCCCGGCCCCACCTCGGACGCGTTCCCGCCCCTACCTGAGATCTCACTGGGTGAGCGACTCACAAGAAAACCCACGACCTCTCTGGCCACGGGCGACTGCCAGCTCACGCTGCCCCCTTCTCCTGCCTCCAGAAACAGTCCTGCGGTCACCCCCGCGGAGCCCTGGGAGCCAGGTGCACGGAGGAGGGGGGCCGTGGGAGGGGTCGGCACAGACGCCCCCCTGGCTGGGCGGGGGCCCTGTCTTCCCCACCGGGTCTGGGCACCGGCTGGAAGCAGAAGAGCAAGCCTGTGTCTCCTGTGTTCCGAGGGCCCCACGGACGCCCCGCCTCTGGCTGAGGTGTTGGGAGGGCTGTGGCCGCCGGTGGGGGTGCAGGTGCTTCGTCACCACGAGCCGCTGCAGATCCTGCGAGCTGGGTGTGAGGCGGCGACAAATCTGCTGGTGCCGATGCTTTGGTGAAAGAGGCCGTTTCTGAAAACACGCAGCAGAGTTGCTGAAAGTCATGTTCATTATGGGAAAGCGGGACCCTCATGTGTCACTGTGTCCTGGCACTGCCTGGAAGTGTCGCTGCGGGGGACGAGGGGGTGGCTTCCGCGTGCCCCGAGCGAGGCCCTCTGGACTGGAGTGTGGGGACGCCAGGTATCAGAACGAGCCCCTCTCAGCCCCGGCGACGGGGACAGGGCGGGCACAGGACGGGCATGAGCCCCTCTCAGCCCCGGGGACGGGGACGGGGCGGGCACAGGACGGGCATGAGCCCCTCTCAGCCCCGGGGACGGGGACGGGGCGGGCACAGGACGGGGGCAGGTCTGCCTGCCTCACTCTGCCCCGCCCGCCTTCCTTCCCTGTCTCCTCCTTTCCAACAGCACACAACTTCTTGTAGAAAATAGAACGGAAACCTCGCCCACAGGATGACAGTGCTTCGTGCCGGCACCCAGAGCCCCTCCAGGGGGTCGGGGCCCCACCCGTGTTCTCCCCGATGCTTTCCTGCCCTCAGAGCTTGCTCAGCCTCGGCACTGCTGGCGCTCGGGGCTGGGGTCCCGTGCTGTGGGGGCCTCCTGTGCTTTGCGGGGTGCCTAGCCTCTGTCTGCCGGGTGCCAATAGCGTCTTCTGCCTGGTTGTGACAACCCAACATGTCTGCATCCACTGTCACATGCCACTGGGAGGGGTGGCAAAACCACTTCCTGTTGAGAACCTAAAAGGTTCTGTACCCAATCCTGACGTGCGTGCGGGTGTGGGGGGGTCCACACTGAAAGCCATCCTCTAAAACAGCCGGGGGTCCCGCCGTTCAACCCAGGTCTGACACCACCCACTGGAGAGCGTCAGACCCCACAGGTGCAGGGCTCAGCCCTACGAGACCACCCCGCCCCTCCCGCCAACTCAGATGCCCGCGAGAAGTCCAGGTTGTCCCTGGCGCTTCTGACCAACCGGCTGCAAGTCAGAGGTTCCCACGACCCCCTCCTCCGGTGTGATTAATGTGCTAGCGTGTTCAGGGACTCAGGGAACGTGTCACACACCAGATCACTGGTTCATTGTAAAAGGAAGTGCCTCAGGAACAGCCAGACGAAGGGACACACGGGGCAGGTGTGGGGACGGGGCGTGGGGCTCCCACGCTCTCTCGGAGAATGCCACCCCCACACACACACGCACACACGTGCACTGCCGCACGCTGCCCTCGTGGATTTTTGTGAAGGCTTCGTTCCCTAGGCAGACCCATCGAGTCATTGCCCACCGGATGACTGATCCGACCTCCGGCCCCTCCCCCTCCCCCGAGGTCTGGGGAGCGACTAGAAGCCCTGAGCCTCCAGTGCCTGGCTGCTTCCCCGGTGACAGCCTGACAGCTGCACCCTGAGGTCTCCTGGGAGCTTTCCGGAAGCCATTCGTTAACATAAAACGGACACCTTTACTGCTCTGGTCACTTAGGAAATTCCAAGGGTTTTAGGAGCTCTGTGCCGGATCGGGGACAGGGACCCAACATTCCGATAAGTTCTCATCATAAATCGCAGGAACGCAGAACCACTGCCCGGATGACTGCTCCTGTCACTGTGTGGGACGTTTGTTAGAAACGAAACAAACAGATACACGATGCGCCGCGCGCGTCCTTCTTCAGCTGTGCCCGGCCCGAGCTGTGGCGGCACCGCCAGGCGCACCCTGCTCTTAGCCGCTGCGTGCGGGTTCCGCTGCGACCCTCGCGGCCGCGTCCAGGCCACGGCCCCTCGTCTGCCGTCGTACCCGGGCTGCAGCGGGGCCTCCGTCGGGGTCCTCCAGCGCCAACGGGAAGGGAACCGCTGGGTGACAGCGCTCGGTATGCTGCCAGCCACAGCACAGAGGCACCGAGCTGCCCGGCCACGGCGGACACAGGACAGCGCCCCGGGCCCCGCGCCCCGCGCCCCGCGCCCCCGCAGCCCCGCCGGCACTGGATGGTCACCTGCTTTTGCGTTGCTGTCGGTCTGACGGGAGAAGCGTGGAGTCACGTTGTCCCTCCTTCCCTTTCTGCTCGCCTGGGATGGCGCCTGGGCCCGTCCACACATGGCGTCGACGGGAGCTGAGCTCTGCACGCATACCTCAGGCTCCACGCAGCGGGGCCTGGCGGCGAGGTCGCCTGCCCAAGGTCGAACCGGGGCAGATGGGATCTGGCGGCGAGGTCGCCTGCCCAAGGTCGAACCGGGGCAGGTGGGATCTGCATGTAAGCCGGAGGGTTTCGGGGCAAATGGCGGGAGACCGCTCAGAGTCCCTCTGCAGCTGGGCCTGCATCCCTGATCCCTCTCCCCCGGGCTCTGCCGCCCCTGCCCCCGAGCCTCAGTGTGCCCGTCTGCAGCCCGGGGCTGACGCGCCCATCCCACCCACCCCACGGCGCTCTGTGGGGCCCCAGGGCCAGCGCCCGAGAGAGCACCAGGGACAGCCCCGTGCTGGGCACAGCGAGGGAGAACCGCGGGCCCACGTTCGGGGGTCGGGGGGGCTGCTCCTGCCGTGCCTATTCCAAACCCGGGGGACCTGGGAGGGCTGTGACACCCACCTTTCCTCATCCTCCTTCCTGACATCCCCACACTTCAGGCACGGAGGGGAAGGCTGCATTTTCCAATGCAAATGCTTCTCAGAACACGGAAGCTTTAAAGCCACCAGGTGAGAGATGGAAAGTATGTGACAGTTTAAGAATCTTCCATTCTCTGGGTTAGAACACCATGCATGAGGATGAGTGTGCTGTGTGTGTGTGTGTGTGTGTGTGTGTGTGTGTGTTTGAATCCTGCTATCGTGAGCAGCAGGTAGCGAAATGTGGGTCTTTAATGTGTTAGTAAAACAGCACACATTTGAATATTGGCTTTTTCTGCCATCTGTACCAGTTGACACTGTTTTTCATACCAGCTTATTACATTTCTGGTACAAACATACTTTTGGATGTCTCTGTTGATTTATGCTATAGTTGCTCTGGTATTTGTGTTAAAATAGCATTTCAAAACTTTAAAATATTGCTATTTATTCCTTCCTTGATTCTTTGCCACTTGACGAGGTTTGGAGCAGCATGTCTAAGGATGAGTCGTCAGGTGTGGTTCTCTCGAGGGGGCAGTGGGCTGGGGACCGGCGAGCCCAGACAGCCCAGGATGGGGGCCAGCGGGAACTCCTGGGGCGCCCAACGCACGAGACCCTCGGGTGGATCTGCAGATCCTTCGGTGTTATTTTTAACCCCCATGGGAGAAAGACAGTGTGGTGTGTCTTCATGAAGCTAACTCTGCTCAGTTTAAAGACCTTTAATTTTGTCCTTCTTCTTTTTTTGATGTCTAAGTTCCCTTTCTTTGGTGGATCGAAGGGGATCATGGATGGCAGGATTTTTTCCTCTAGAATAGCTTTCCCTGGCAAAATCATAAGTTCTTCAGTTGGATTTTTTTTGGGGGGGGCGATAGTATCACTGGTCTGCAAAATCCACAAACCTGGGACCCCCTGTGCAAAGCTGGCGTGTGTGTGTTTGGGGGGGCTGAGCCCCTCCGTTGGATTTCACGCTCTGCAGACGCTGTGGCTATGCTGTGTCTGGGGCTGAGGCTGAGGCTGGGCGAGATCTGGGATGGGGGTCCTCACAGTTTGGGGGGGCTCTGTGGCAGTGCAGGGTGCCTGCAGCCGGCTGGCGTGTGGATGAGGCATTCTGCCACTCTAAAAAAAATCTGTGCAAACTGTCACAGATGGGAGAAAGAGCCGATATTCAAATTGGAGGCTGTTTTGCTAACATGTTATAGATTAACGTGTTTTTACTGGCTGCCGCCTCCTGTGGCAAGATGAGCTATCCTCCTAAAAGAGGAGGAGGAGGAGAAGCCGCCTGTTCAGGGCCCCGCAGGGGTGGGGTGCAGGCAGCCCCGCTGCCCCCCGCTGCCCCCCACGCCCTGACAGAGCCCGGGGCTCTGGAATGCGGCCCCGTGTCCAGCTCCAACGCCCTGGCCCTTTTGCTCAGAGATGCTCAGCCCAGCCCTGCGCCTCGCCAGGCTGTGCCTCCACCTTCTGGCTGCGGATTCTTGTCCCCTTTTATTAGGACTCGGCCCAAAGCAACGGTGTGTGCGTGCGTGTGCCCACGCAGGACGACGACGAGGGCCGAGATTTACTACGTGCTGACACCATGCTCGGCGCTGCCTCCCGCGGCCCTGCCGAAGCCCCCTGGGGGGCGCCCCAGCTGCCCCTATTTTACAGAAGGGGGAACCGAGGCAGAGTGGTAGAGCAACCATTCGGAGGCCACCCAGCTGGGAAGTGGGGTTTCGAGTCCAGGCAGAGGGGATCCGGTGTCGGTCCCCAACTCCTACAGCAGAGCTCAGCCCCAGCCGAGGACACCCTCCCTCTGGTGGCCAGTCACATTCCTATCCCAGGGCAGGGTGCGTCGCGGCCTCTTCCACGAGCCCAGCCTGCGCCTAGGGACAGAACAGGGATTTGACTTTGTGGGTTGAAACAGGGCTCTCTGGGGGATCTAGTTATAATTTTTGCAAAACGGGGCACCAAGCGAGGACCCGCTCAGGGGCTTTGACACGTAGGGGTCACTGCAGAAAGCCCGGCTCAGAGACCTGACAGCTCCCAGGAGGCCAGCGTGTGCATGCGGGACGGAGGGGCTGCCCGGGGTCTGCTGTCCAGGCCTCTTTGTTTTCTCAAAGATGCTTTGGGCTAAGGGCCCTCCCTGAGCCGGTCCTGGCCAGTGCCCTCTGTAGGGGCCTCCGGGCAGGCGCCCTCTGATGGTCAGTGGCAGTAGTGCAGCCTGCCGCATCCCTCAGGCCAAGGCCTGAAGGAGGGGGGACTTCGGTGGGGGGTGGGCACCAGGTAAGGAAGGGCCTTCCGGAGGGGGGGGGGTGGGAAGGGCCTTGCTGGGGGACGGGGAGGGCCAGGGAGAGGTGGGCTCTTCCCCTCTCTCACGGTCACCCTGGGCTGCCCACTGACGAGCTCATTCCCCGAGCCCTCTGCGGGCCAGGGCGGCTCCCAGCTCAGGCCAGGCTCGGCTGGCGGGGCCCTAAGGGGGCTTCTAGGCAGCAGAGCAGCACCAGGACCAGGCTTGGAGATCCCAGGAAGCTGGGGTTTCTGAGAGCGCCCCCAGGCACGCCCTGGGGGCAGCGGGGCAGGGCGCCTGGCGGGCAGCTCTGGACACTGGCTGGTCCGGCCAGGTGAGGTCCTGCCACGCCCTGCGTGCACAGCCTTCCGCGGGCGGGAGCCTCGGTTTCCTTCTCCGTGAACTGGGCACACTGCTGACCTCAGGGGCGCTGTCCTGCGTGTCCGCCTGAGGTCCCAGGGGCCACCTCTCCCCACGGTGGCCTTCGTAGTGTGCCAGGCTGGTCTGAGAAGATGCTTCACCTGTGTGTGGAAGGGCCATGTGCCCCGAGGTGCGGCCTCCGGGGCAGGCAGCCAGGACCCCACAGAGCCTCCCCCGGGCCCTGCACCCAGCCTGGGGCCTGGGTGCCGGCCTCCCCACATGCCCCAAGGCCACCAGCGCTGATGGTGTCTGACCAGCACTAGACTCTGTGGACGGAAGAAACGTCCAAACCTGTAGAGAATTTTTATGAGTGTCCCTCTGAGCTTATGAAGCGATGACGTGTGTCCGGAGCAGGGTCTCGAAGGCTCCGGGGAGTGACGGTTTTGCAGCTCCTTCCGTGCGTTTGAGACTAGAGAGGAAGGTGAGAGGGACGGGACCGAGCGAGGCGGGAACTGGATTAGGGGACAGTTCACGAGATCGTGTGCAGGGTGTCACTCCTGGGGTTTCAGAGGCGTGTTCACGCAGGTACACGAGGACGATGAGCAGGCCCGGCTGAGGCCCGCTCTCTGCAGAAGTCACAGGCCCGGGCGGGGCCGCCCACCCTGGCCGCCCAGCTAGGAATTTATGATCAGGTCACCTGTGAGGTCATTTTCCATAGAACCCCTAGATCTGCGAGCATGCTGCGCGCAGCAGGTGGCCTGCACACAGTCAGGCTTCAGTCAGTAGCAGCTGAACCAGTACGAATGTCGAGTCGCCCTGCAAAGCCCCGGCCTGGATGGACGCAGGGGCGGGGTCTGGGAAGGCCAGGCTGCACCTGAGAAGTGTCAGGCTCTGGGTCCACACGGCCGCCAGGACCGCCCCAGGCCCTCGTCCGCCCTCCACTCCACCCTGCACTGTCCCCCTTGGGCGCGAGGACGCCCCAGCCTGCACGGTGGAGCAGCGACCCTCGGTCCCACAGAAACGGCCCTCAGCGTCCCCGGCGAGCCCTCCCTCCTGGACGCCCTGACCTGCTCGCCGTGCGGCCGCGCCGTGCCTCGTAGGAGAACCCGCACTCGGCCTCCACCTGCCAGGAAGCCCGAGCATGTCCCCAATGTCACCAGACGCCCCGGGGGGCAAAATCACTCCCCCAGCTGACCTAGGGGCCCGCGGTCCTGAGGCTGCCCGGGCCTCGGAAATGTCCTCGTGCAGCCCTGCCCTCCCCCACCACGCTGCCTGAGGGCGGCTGGCCCCTCACCGCGCCCGTCCGACGGTGGGACAGCCCCCTTCCTGTGGACTCGCTCCTGGCATGTTTCTGTCCCCAGGGCCTAGGCAGCACCCCACCCGCACCCCACATCTGGTCAGTCCCTGGAGCTGTGGACATCGCCTTCTCGGCCACATCAGGATTGCCCTGGGACCCTGACCGCCCTCCCCAGCTCACCCCCCCCCCGCCTCTCAGTTGGAGCGGGCAGAGGTCCAGCACTGGCCCCCGACTCTGGCTCCTCCCAGGCACCGCGGGGCTGATGACAGTCCTGGATGGTGACAGCCGTGCCATCTCCCTGCCCACCTCCTCCTCTGCCTGCCGGCCCCGAGCTGTGGCTGGACCCAGGGCACGTGGTTCCCCCGGCCCCTGTGAACCAGGTAGCACCCCCCAGGATCCAGGCTGGGGACTCAGGCCTCCTACTGCCCCCACCAGCGACTGGGGGGGGGTACCCACTCTGACGCCGAGGGGGAGGGCTTTGCTCACACGCAGCATTTGCTGGCTCTTATTTTTTATTTATTTATTTTTAACATTCAAACTGTCAAAAATGCCTGTCTGCTGAGCTGGGGCGTTTGTTCTGGATTGTTCTCTGGGACAGCGTGGAAGGGGCGGAAATGCTCGTTCTGTGCAGCCGGGTCGGCGGGCAGGGAGCGGTGGCCGGTCAGAGCTCCCGGAGAGGCCGCCCGGCTGCGTCCCCACAGGCACACACAGGCCCGAGGCGCCCCGCCCAGCCCTGCACGGGCCCCTGCATCCGGCCCGGTGGCCTCGCTGCCTGAGCCGAGCACGGCCCCTCTGCAGAGCTACGGCCTCCGGCCCTGGGGCCTCGCCTCGCCCCGGCTCCCCCTGGCCGCTGCGGGTGGCACCTGGGCTTCAGTGACGCGTGTCAGCAATGCCGGATTCGGGAGAGTGAAAGAGAAGTCCAGGTAGCGCTGGTCGTGAGATGCAGGTGCTGTCGGCGCGCCGCGCGGGCGGGAGCGGGCGCAGCAGCCGAGAAACCTCGCCCCGGCTGTGTGCCCACGCCACGGCAGCTGCGGGCGCAGGGCCGCTGCCGCCCGCCCGCCCGGCCGCCCGCCGGCGCTCTGGGAGGGGCAGGGTGCTCGCTGGCCCAGGACGGCCGGCCTCCTGGCCGGTGCCTCCACTCTGGTTCCTTTGTCCCCATTGATGGGACATTCGCCGATGCGGGCAGCCCCAAGGCCACCCTCACATGACGCGGTCCTCACGTCCCCTTCCTGCTCGACTTGAACGGAAGGCGGTTTTAAAGTCTGGGGCCCCTCGAACAGTGCGATGACGACCAGGCAGGCCGCGGGGGGCCAGCAGGTGGGGACGTGGGGACAGGGGGACATGGTGACACTGATGGCGCCCCGCCCCGCGTCTGCCGACACCCTGCGCTTCGCATGTCACGGAATAATAGTTCCTCCTGCTTAAACGTGGGTTTCATTTGGGCTGGATGCCCCCTTACCCTCCAGATGCCCTTTGCCTCAGTTTCCTCATCCGTGAATGGGGGTGAGGGCGGTGCCTTCCCCTGAGGGCTGCAGTGACAGTCACATGAGTCAGCATCGCGAGGGGCGGGGGACGCCTGGGGCGCAGCCACCCCCACTGCATGGCCGCGGCCAGTGCTCTGAGGTGCTGCTTGGTTTGAGCACCTGGAGGCTGAGCAGGCCCCCCTGCTTCTGCCCCGGGTGAGCCCCGCTGATTTAGACCAAGCTCTGGAGCCAAAACTGGAGAACCCCCTGGGCTGGTCTGAATTTCCAAGAATTAATCAAGAACCGAGAATCAGGCTTCCTCTGGGAAATACCAGTTCTCAGCGTTATAAAGTGCCCGGCTGTAAATACTCGTAAAGACGGCAATCTGCTGGGGCGCATTTATCCTGAAGCCGGTGGAAAGCTGTGCACGCGTCTGACCGTGTGAACTCGTCAGCTCCCAGCCCCTGCGAGCTCACGGGGCGCCCTGCGGTCTGGGTGCCGGGCTGGCCACCGGCAGACGTCCGGGGCCACGGTGCAGGCACGGCCAGCGACGGCCTCCGCCCAGCGGTCCCCGGCCAGCGAACCTGAGTGCTCACGGAGGCGGCAGCGGGTGGAGGCCCCAGGCTGCCCTGGTGGCTGAGAGGGGCCCCTGCTCCCAGGCCTGACCGGGGCCCGCGGACAGTCCCCCGTGGGCTCCACCCCACAGACGCTTCTGCCTCGTGGCCACCGCCGCCTCGGGCCCCTGCGGGCTGTGCCCATGGCCCGGAACCCTCCGCTGCCTCATCTGTCCCGACTCAGGCTCAGCTCACTTCCTCCTCTCCGAGCGGCTGCAGCAGACCTCATGCCACCAAGTGTCCCCTTCGCTTCCTCGTCCGAGAATGCACGAGAGCACCTTGAGGCGGATCCTGTGCTGACAGCTCCGGTCCCCAGGGCGCCCAGCACAGAGCTGGGCAGGCAGCCGGCCACCCGCTCAGTGCTCCTTGCTCATCCCACTGATGATGAAAACCGACGAAACAGTACCGGCCGCCATTCGCCGACTGTCCAACGTGCCGGCCAGCGCCCTTCATCATGACCCCATTCAACCCTCGCAGGCCACGGGACGGTCATGCTCATTTTGAAGATGCGGAAACGGAGGCTTAGAGGGACTGAGAGACCCAGCCAGTGACGAGTAGAGTGGGGACTGACGCCTGGGCCACCACCCCGCCCGGCCTGACACTGTCGCTCTGTGGCTGTGTGCGGGAGGGGTGAAAAGCACACGGCTCAGGAAGGCGGCTCTGGCTCCAGTGTCAGCCCTCTGAGTGGGGACGTGAGTCCCGAGGCGCCCAGGTCTAGACACCGACTTCTGCCCGGGAAACGCTGGGTCGCATGAAGTGCAGAAGTCCGGTGAGCGGCCGCGAGCCGCAGCCGACACGCCGCGCGCCAACCGGCGCCCGACGAGGACTCGTACTTGGTACGGATTAGTGCGTGACAGCAGGGCCTGTGGCTACGCATGGCCTCCGTGACAGCAACGCCCAACCACTTCATGGGGCGTCTGTCCCTCCTTCCGTGGGGCTGGTGGGGTACGCAGGGGTTCTAAAGCGGAGAGAGAGCAACGGTGGTGCGGAGTTCAGGCGGCCTGGGGCGGGGTGCAGGGCCAGTGAACGCCAGGACACGGGGGACTGCGGCAAGGGCCTGGACCCCTCGTGGACGTGGGGCCTCCACTCCCCAGGCGAGCACCGTCACACGCAGACACTCTCTGCGTCTTTATTTCAAACATTTAACTCGCAGAGCTGACAGAAAGGCTGTAATAGATCCCCCCAAATATCCGTTTGCCTTACCATTTATCTACTTCGATCTGAAACGCAGAACATGATGGGCGCCCTAGGTAAATCAAGCATTTCCTGTCTTCTGAAATGGGTTTGCAAACGCTTATTTCACGCCATTACCATTTTTCTGTTTCTAACAGTAAATCAAAAAAGTATCGCCCATTCACCCGCTTTAAAAGTAATGCCTTTCTTATGCATAATTACGCACACCCAGTGGAGATCTGTGTGAGCGTGCTGTAAATCTACTCCCTTAAAAGGTCCCCTTAAGTACATCGGTGACATAAATTGGTGCAGAGCAAATTTATTTATTTAATAGGTTTATTCTTTTAACTGGCCCGATAACCGTTACTGTTCATGGTTTGGTTTGGGGGGAGGAGGGAGTCCTTACTAATTTATCTGATTTATTTCTGTGGCAGATATTTATGTAAAAGGTTCCTCTGGAAATGAGGGAGAGTGATCTATTGGTTCGGCGGGTTTCTTCTTCGCTGTCCTCCAGGCAGTCCCCACGGTGCTCACGGGAGCCAGGAGCACCCCTGCAAACAACCGAAGGGGGTGGGGAGGCGCGGCAGATGAGGGAGGAGATTTTGGAAGGCTGTATTTGGACAAAACTTTTTCTAAATGCTAAAATAAAGGGGCACGTGTCATAAAACTGAAGGCATTAGAAAAGGAAGGGAGGAAGGAAGGAAGGAAGGAAGGAAGGAAGGAAGGAAGGAAGGAAGGAAGGAAGGAAGGAAGGAAGGAAGGAATCGATCTCAATAATGACATCCCCAGAATGTTTTGGCAAATTGAAGATAAAGGAGAACCAGCTACTCGGGCTGCGTAAACTCGCTCGCTTTTGTGTGTCTCGTTTGTACGTCCTGCTGGTGTTGGAGGGAAGGCAGACAGGCCCAGCTGGCGGAGGCGAGGGAGAGAAATGCTGAATTTTTAGCAGTTCAGGTTTATTTTTAGGCATTTAAGGGTATCTTTAGCTTCCCAGTAAATGAGTCCATCAGAAGGCCGTATATGAAACATTCGGAAAGTGAAAATATGGAACAGAAATCTGAGAAACAGAAGTTTTTCCCCCCGACCAAACTGTGCAACGCCAGCCCCCTCCCACCTGGCACAGGTGAGTTCATTCCCCCGGCCAGGACCCCAGACCGCCTGGAGGAGGTGCAGGGGCCGCCGGAGCCCTAGGCATGCAGCTCACTCCATCCTGCCTGAGGGGCCGTGGCCCTGGACTGGAGGCCGGACAGCAGTGACCTTCTGGGGGCTGGGGGTGGGGCCGAGGGTGGGGGGGGCAATGAGGGTGCTGTGGCCTTGGGCCTAGCTCCAGCGGCAGCGGTCACGCTGGCCTTGCTCCACGGGAGGGAGGGCTGAGTCCGCTGGAGTCTCTGGACTCGGAACGGCCCTGGGAGGTCCCGAGGCGCTGAGGCTGGGGACTGCAGCCTGGGAGGCACGCGGGGCCCCGCGTCCTCGGCCTCGCCCTGGAGGCCCCCTGGGCAGGGACTGTCCCCAGTGGCCCTGCAGCCTCTGGGATGGGCCCCCCTCTGCCTCTGACGCCCCCGTGTGGCCAGTACGCGGTGCCCTGTCAGTGCAGCCGCCCCCAGGTCCTAACCCGACCGCCGACCTCGGCGCCCACGGCGTGTCGGGGCCGGCAGCACCCGCCGGTCTCCGTCCCCGGGCGTCCCCGGTGCCTGGGCCTCTGTGCAGAGCCGGGGATGCAGAGCAGCCAGCGGGATGCCCCACTGTGAGTGCGGGCTCGCCTCCCGGGGAGCAGCACGCTCGCCAGGCCGGGGACTTCAGAGGACACAGCGCGGACGCCGGGGGGCGGGCCCAGCGGGCACCTGCGTGGGGGGCGGGCGGGCTTTGCAGTGGAGGGCCCCCTCCCAGGCACCACAGGCCGGTCCTTCTCCCCCGCACAGCGTGCTGGGCAGCGGGCGGAGGGGGCCGGGGCGCATGCGTTGACGAGAGGGCTGGGAAGGCAAAGCCTTGCGGGGTACCTGACCACGGCCCCTCCTCCCACCGCGTCCCCACCACCCTGCGGAGCATGCCCCTCCGCGTGTGCCCGGCCACCCTCTGCCACTGAGCTCCAAGCGACTGTCACTTCTTAGGGGCCGGGCCGGGCCCTCGGTCCAGTCCTGTCCGTCAGCCCGGCGGCCGCAGCAACGAGCCACAGGCTGGCGGCTCACACAGCGGACCCCGCTTCTCACATCTGGAGCAGGAGCCACGCGCGCGGGCCCGGCCAGGGGTGAGGGCCCTCTTCTCGCTGAGCCCTCACAGGGTGGGGGGGCTGGTGTCTCCTCCTCATCAGGGCGCTGACCCGGTCATGGGGGCTCCACCCTAGTGACCTCATCTGACCCTCCCGAAGGCCCACTCCTAAAACCGCCACATCGGCATTAGGGCTTCCGGGTGTGAATTTGGGGGGCACAAAGTTGTGTTCGGCCGTCGTTCATCCGTATTTGCTCCCCGCCGGGTCCTGGGTCCTTGGGCTGAGCCCAGCTAGTTAAGGGGCGTGGACGGAGGAGCCCCCCCCCCCGCCGTCCTCTCCCCTCTCGTCCCCCCCCTTCTCTCCTCTCCCTCCCCTTCCCCTCCCCTCCCCGCCTCTCAGGCCTCCACAGCTGACAGCTGTGACACCTCACAGCCCTTCTCAGGACCCCCCTCAGCGGCTAGGTGGGCAAGGCGGTCACCCCGAGGACGGGAGCCAGCGCCAGCCGCCCCAGTGCGTGGGTGGCAGTTCCATGTCCGGTGTGGCCGCGGGGACAGAGGTCAGGCTACGGGCCTCTTACTCAGGACAGCACCGTGCCGCGAGCGTGGTGGGTGGCAGTTCCATGTCCGGTGTGGCCGCAGGGACAAAGGTCAGGCTACGAGCCTCTTACTCAGGACACCACCGTGCCACGAGCGTGTCGTCTGCTGCGGCCCCAGGGTGCGGGTGGCAGAGCCCCGTGAGCGCGCACCGCAGCGCACGCGCACCGCACGCACACGCGCACCGCACGCACACGCGCACGCGCGGGCGGACCACCCCGGACCCTCAGCCAGGGGGCAGGCGGGGACGCCGTGGGCGTCCGAGTCCCGCCCCGAGGGCCCCGCGGGCGTGGGCCCCGGCTGCCCGCTGGCCTCGGGTGGCCTCGGTGTCGCCATCTCCTCCCTGTGTCCCTTCCTCTGGTGGCCCCGCTCCTGGGATCGCCTCTCCAGCGAGCCGCCTGTGCCCGCGCCGCGTGCTCAGGCTCTGCTTTTGGGGAGGGCCCAGGTTGGCAGTGTCTCCCAACCCCGGCTCCCCTGGAGCAGGCCCGCAGGGCACGCGGGGCTCCTGCAGGAGCCAGCTGAAACCGTGCGGACGCGAGTACTTGGAACTTGCGTTTGCCACGCAGACCTGGGTCTGCAGCCTGCAGCCGGGCTTGGGGTTCCGTGTCTTCACGGGGCGCAGAAACGCCTCGCGCTGGGCCTCTGGGCCAACGCCGCACGGCGGGAACGGCGAAGCCGCGGGTGCCGGTCCCCGTGCGGTTCCACGCGGTCACCAGGCAGCC